>JABAYD010072775.1:0-12552 GCA_014822095.1 Diplotaxis tenuifolia | reverse complement strand
ATATATATATATATATATATATATATATATATATATATATTTATTTTATATTATTAATGACGTTAGTAATATATTTAAAGTTTTATATAACTATTAAAAACACAAGAATTTTACATCTTACATGTTAATATCAATTGTTTCAATAGTTTTTATTATATATTTATCTTATTCGATTTACATTTGATTATTAATTAAATTAGTATATGCATGAAAAATCGCATTTGAAAATTATTTTCTATTAAATTTATAATAGATTCTGATCTAAATTTCAAATTTAGATTACTGTTTACAAAACTTTATATGTTTATTAGATAACATATTATATATATATATATATATATATATAAATAATTTTTAGATATGTTAATTTTATACATGTATTATATAGTTACTAATGCTAACCCGTAACTAACATATTATATATTTTTAACATTAATATTTTCAATTTATGAAAATAAAATTGATTAATTGATTAATTTAATAACATTTACTTCAATATAATGATTTTCATTTAATTTGATAGATTATGATTATAAAATAGATAAAAATAATAGAATTTGTTTTTCATTGTATAAAAGATAATAATGTATATTAATGCATAATTATATTTCATCACTAATTCAAAATTAGTGAAATATTTACATGATATTTTTAATGTTAAGATCTTGCTAAAATCTTTTTTAACCGATTTGTTACAAAAATCAATATATATTATATTTAAAGTAAAAAGATATCAATAGATATTGGTATTAAAGTTGTTACATAGAAATGAAATACCTTTAATCAAATTTTTTAGTGAAGGTCTAAATTAAAAAAAAAAATCACACATGAAATGAGTCATAACTTCTCTTTTAATATAATATATGGCAACATTAAAAAACTGTCTTCGCGAAAATAATCTTCTAATAAATTAAATTTCTCCATTTTCATATTGACATAGTCAATTATGATTTTGAGATTTCCAAAATTAGTATAAAACATGAAAATTGGCTGATCCCGTTAATTTTGTTGACCTCGCTCTATTTTCTATTTTTCACAAGTTTAGTGAAACAAACTATTTCAGTTTGTTTTTAGTATATATATTATGAGCTTTAAGAACAACTTTTAACAAAAAAAAAAAAAGAAATCATTGTTTATGCTATCATATTGAGCCATGAAGTCTTCTATTTCGTTCGTTGTCACTTGTGTTGTTTTGTTGCTCGTTTTGAGCTATCCTGAAGGTATATATCAATACTCGTTTAATGACTAATAATTTATGGAAAAGAGAAATAATAATCTGTTTTCAATTTACTGCATTATCGAAAGAAAACCTAAACTGTGTTATTTATTGTAAATAATTTATTTTCTTTGTTGATATAAAACTGCAGAAGCAAAAGCTGCTCCCAACAGGTGTCACCTAAAAGAAGATTTTCCTGGAAAATGCGGAAATGATGGAGTACAGAGTTGCCTCAGAGATTTCAAGAAAAGGACTAAGAAGACCCACATTATTGATCAGTGTAGTAAGTGTGAAGACCATAAATCCCCAAGTGGTTTAATACAACGAAACTGTCATTGCAGTTACCCTTCCACTTCCCCTTGCTTATTTTAATTTTATTTTAATCCCCCATATAAAAAGGCATATTTTAATTTTATTTGCTTATTAACATATATAGATAAATAAAACTAATAAAGTTTTTCAGTTAAAGTTATATTTGTTTGAAATTTCTAGTTTTGATACTTTGAAGGCATTATGTTTGAATCTGAAAACTTTAACAAAAAACAATATGCATTCAACCATGATTGGTGATGGTTTGTTTATTGAACTATACATTTTACCAGAATCGGCACCAGAGGAAATTCATGACCATATAAATGTATTTAATTTGTTTAAAATTTGGGGATTGTTTATCAAAATACATAAATTGCTTATCGCATACATTTTTTACTATTTTGATATCGACCACTACAGCTGAAAGAAGCTTTTCAAATCTGGCACGCTGACAATAGGAAATTCTAATGAGCTACAAATAGCAACAACTATCTTCAGGAAGAAAAAAACTGAAAAACTTTAGAACGTTAGCGTCTATACTTACCTGGTCACTACCATTTTGAAGTAGTTCAACATATTAAGAAGTAAAGTTCGACAATATTGATACATACTTAACACGGTGAGTGAATTTCATTACTGTAAAAGGGTACCAAAATACAAAAATCAATAACGAAAAAAAAAACTGAAACAAAGAGAGGACAAGAAAGAGGAGGAGGAAGGTGGTACTCACTGAATCCCACTAGAAGACATGCAAACAAAGGTCCAGAAAGTGGTGCAATCACCAATTTAAGCAATTCTTAGTATATAGCCTTAAATGGAGAAACTAGTAGAAAAGAGAATGAAAACCTCTCAGCTTGTAAACTCCATATCTATATTGGGAAATTAAGAAGAGTAATTAACTTTTCACTTAAATTATGTATAGAAAGGCTTTTCAATACGTCCTTCTTCTCTTTTACTTCCCATTTCTCCCCAATAAAAAAAAAGACGATAGAGTGTTGACTCAGAGTACGATTAGTGATTCTCAAAAAGATTTTGGAGCTCCAATTTGAATTTCACAGAAAGAGAGAAGACGATAGCTGAATCCGAAAAGGGTTTATTATGGAAAGAAAGATGTTTCCTCTTTTTTCCTCGTGTGGGTTTTTGGCCAAAGACCCATACCATGATGTAATTAGTGAATGGTCCTCTTTAATGTCATTCATATCAACACTATTATCTAAGTAAGTGTTCTCATCAGTATCCATTAACTTTTTTGAAATCAGATAACATCATACTATATATGAACCCAACAAAATTAAACTACTACTGGAAGATAAGTATGTTATGAGTTTGATACAAGATATGTAACTTATCATGGTGGTCCAATGGTCAATCATTCGTCCTAGTGTTATGGAGTCCTTTTACTGCCATTACAAGTCATGTGTTTAGGTGTTACATACGCATTTCATTAATCTTCATACATCCTCATTTCTAGTTTTTTTTTGTTACCTGCAAGTAATTCATTACTTTGATCATTGTCCACTTCAAATAATCACTCAAATAATTCGCTACTTTGGGCTAGATTTCAAGTTTTTTAAGTTAAGTTTTAAAATATTTGGATTACATTTTACTTTTTTGGGTTAGTGTCTAAAGTGGCTACATTTATGTGTCTTCCTCTGTTTTTTTTTTCTAAAAAAAACTCAATGGCTCTCGTTTTTTCCACACTTCAGTCTTTTCTTGAATTTTTTTTCTTTATAAAACCGTATTCTGTTTTTTTGTTTACTTTTTGATGAAAGATAACTCTGTTTTTCTGTGTGAATATAATCATATAAAAAGCTGACATTATGGTTATGAGTAATAACTAAGGGGGCAATTTATTTTAATCTCGCTTAGAGTCGACCAGCCCTAGATGCATCCTCTTACACCTTTTCTAATTTTCTGAATAATGCACCCTTTCACAGGTCATTTTTAATATCTAAACGAAATACCATTTTAATTGATTGATACAACTCCTTGAGCAAACGACATGTTTTTCTCTCACACACACCTTTTACATGTTTTTTTAGAGAAAAAAATTACTGTATAAAATAAAAAATACATAATTTTATTATATAAGTATATATTTCTTGTCTCTTCTTGCTCTCCCATTTTATTATTATCATTAATCAATACCTCTTTGACGTGCAAGGAGTAGGTGAGGGGTTTTGTTCTAGTTATAGTGGAGTTGTTGTTTTTTCTTACGTACTGCAATTCTAATGAAGCCATAACAAGTTTATATATAATATATTGATCTGGTTTGTTTGATAGAGCAGAAAGAAAAAAAAAGATGTCTAAGCTTATGCAAAATCCAGTGTTCCATGAATTGAAGAAGCAAGCTTCTTTCTTCATCAAAGATAAGATCAAGACTGCTCGTCTCGCCGTAACTGATGTTACTGAAGAAGAGCTGTAAGGATTTTATTTTGTGTACATCTATTTTTATATCGATTTTGAGTTAACCATGCGCTCTGGATTTGTTCTATTTTGAAGATTAATAGAAGAAATTACGGGCAGTGCGCTCTCGTTAATAGACGCTCGCTCCATGACAGTCATAACAAAAGCTTCTTTTGAAGTTGATCAATTCCAAAGAATCGTAAAGATTCTACGTCAAAGGTTATTATTCTTGCTTCACTATATGACTTGTACAAAATAAATATTTTGCCGTTTCAAATTATCTATAGACCGTGTTTAAAAAAATATTAATTATATTTTTGTTATCTATATTAATGGTATATTTAGTGATTAAATGAAAAAAATAAAAATTAATAAATAAGTCTGATATATATTTTAAAATTATAAACTTTAATTAGCAACATATTTAAACTTTTAAAGTTTTTATCATAATTTATCTATATATTTTTTAAAAAAACTTAATTTTTTTAAAAGAAATTTCTTATTTTTTATTTATTTTTTATATATATTTGGACTATGTTCGATCGCTCTATTAGACGGCTCTATATTCCACCGTACCACGCACTCAAGTAGAGCAACCTAAGAAATTTGATCATGATATATATGATGTTGTTTCTCATAAAATATATATATGATGTTGGCGTTTTTATTATAAACTTCGTATATTGTTATTTCTAACACGGTCGTATTTATTACATAGTTTTTTCTCCAAACCACTTACAGTACATTAATCATATGAATTATATGAATTTATTTTTATATTCTACACAATTCTATTCCATTAATTATACTAATCTTAACCATTTAGATATATTGTAATTCATCAAAATATAATTAATTTAATAAAAATATGGTAGCTCATCAAAATTTTATGGTTACGGTTAGTGTGTATATATATATTAATTGGTATTTTTTCTCCAGAATGTTAATGTTTGATAGAAGGGAATGGCGTGGGATGTACAACACGTTGACAATGTTAAACCACTTGTTAGTCAACGGACCACTAAGTGTATTCAACGAGTTTCAGCATGAGAGGGACGTTATTGAAGATGTTATGATGATTGAGTGGATCGATGAGAAAGGTTTCGATTGTGGTCTAAAAGTTCGAAACGTAGGCGAAAATGTACTAAAGTTACTTGAAGATGAGACATTTTTCAAGGACGAGAGAGAAAGAAAACGTAAGCAAAGCTTTGGTCGGATCACAGGATTTGGAAGCTCGAGTTTCGTCATGCATTCTGAAACGAACAAAGGAAAAGACAGCTCGTCCTTGAGTGAACACCAAAGTTGTGAAAATGAGATCAGTACCATTGATGATCATCCTTTCGTTGAGAAAGAGAACAATACTGCTAAACACTTGCTTTCTTCTTCGACATAAGATGGATTGTTTTTGTTTGTGTAAGAGTAAGCATACAAACGTTTGTTGATATGCTTACTAACATATGTATATGTAGAAACACGTTTTTCAATACATGTTTTTTATAATTCTAGTTTAAACTTTGAATTCTGATATAAAGCGACAAATCGATCAAAATAATTTCTAAAACCATACTTAAAATAGGTTTATATATCGCATAATATGTCTTTTGTTTATCATATGTCAACTAGGCACTAATCACCTATACAATATTTAATATAGTTTAACGTTTTTGAAATAATGATTAATATCGAAATATCTGATTTGTCAAAGTATTTTGTTGAAAAACTATCCTAATTATATAAACATGACTTTTTTCCATCTGTGGCACTATATAAACATGATTTACAACATCAAATCCAAAATATATTATTAAATTATTTTCAGTTTTTTACATGATTGGATAAGGCAGTGAGATTATTTAATTGAACCGACTCCGGTTATTTTATGGTGGTTATACAAGAAGCTCACGTGAGATATATTGTGAGATATATTGAGAAGCTCACGTGATTTTTTGTTTGCTCTTTTTAAAGTATGATTATCCGGAGGTCTTCGTTGGGTTTCTCAGCAACGTGAAACCCCCAAAATCCACATAAACCGCTATAAAAAATTTTCAATTCAGAAACTGTTTTTGAGCTGTTCGCGAGTCCGACTGACACGTGGCGGCGAAAGGTGCATTTTTAATTTTTTTTTTTTTTTTTGAGAAACTGATAAACCCGTTAATCATGCTCTTACTCATCAGATCTTGGGACGGCGTCGTATCAAGAGAATCCGGCGACAATCCCAGTTTCTTCGTCGATACTCTGCTTCGTTGCGCTCTTTCATGGTTGAAAGACAATGAGATCTCATCACCAAGGTGGCCGCAGCAAGCTAACGATTCTTCAACTTCTATGCGCCGTCGCAGTTTTCTCCGTTCTCCTTTTCACCATCCAATCTTCCTTCTTCGCAGGTCATCATCCTTCGCACTCACCTTTCCCTTTCATCCTTAACACTTTCTCCCCTGACTATATTTTGATTCTCTCCATCTCGCAGATAATAGTAATCGCAATGTAAATATTCTTCGCCCGGAAGATATTCAGATCTTATCAGAGTTTCAGTCCAGCGTTCAACAGTGCGTGGTTTGTCTCTTCTCTCTCTACCTCTTTTCTCCATTTGCCACATTCTATTTCATTGCTAACCACTTAGTTTCGAGATAGATTTCCTTATTTGGATTGAGATCGCAGTAGTTCTGATTCTAGATTGTTTCAAATGCTTCGGTTGATATATCGTAATGTATGAATACACTTTTGGATCTGAGTACAATGAGCGGTTTCAAATCTGGAGAAGTGAATGGTTGTTAGAAGCTAACAACTATACTGTGACCTGGAAGAAGTTCATCGTTTAGATCTGCTTTCTCTTGATGTTGAATCACCTAATGTGCTAACATATATGATTTAATCATGTTTTGTATCAAGAGTAATGTTATCAACGATCTAAATGTAATGACAAGTAAAACACTGTGGAAGCTAAATCTGGATCAGGGTTTAGATTTGCTTTCTCTTGATGACAAGTAAGCTAATGTGCAATAGAATCATGTTTTTGGAAGTCAAAAGTAATGTTATGTAACGAGCTAAGACTAATGCTACATTGTGTTCTTCCTTTACAAATTATTTATGTGTTGGAAGAACCTAAGTAATGGGATATTGGATTCTCGTGAAATAGTTTAGTTTGGAAGCTCGCATGTGTTAGGAATCAGAATAATCTTTTATTGCATGCGCAGGCGAATAGAGGGCTTGGACTTTCTGCTCATATTATAGATCACTGCAATTTGATCCTCAAGTTCCCTGAAGGCACTAACAGCACTTGGGTAATGTTTAGACTTGTCTGGTTTCTTTTTGATATTTCATTGGGTTTCAAATGATCAAATCTGCTCACTCATATTCTTATCTTTCAATGACAGTACAATGCACAGTTCAAAATTTTCGAACCGTTGGAGTTCAAGTATAATGTTTGTGAGGCAGTTCTCCTATGGGAGCAGGTTCGTGCTACTTTCTTTCTCGGATTAGTATTTCTTGTTTCAGAACTTCTCAGGATTTTAATGTCTCTGAGTACTGCAGTACCGCAATATGACAACAGTGTTGACAAGAGAATACCTTGATGTACGCCCTAATGGATGGTTGGACTATGCAGCTATGAGAATTGCACAGCTGTATGATTCTGAAAGCCCATGTCTAATTGCTTGCTTTTGTCATTTGTTCTTTCTTGTTGATTCTTTTGATCTTTCGGGTTTCAGGGGAGCTGATAAGTGTTATAATCGTACATTGTGTGAGGAGCATCTTAATGTGATCCTTCCAGCGAAGCCTCCTTTCCGCCCAAGACAGTTTCATAAATGCGCTGTCGTTGGAAATTCCGGAGATTTGTTGAAAACAGAGTTCGGAGAAGAGATTGATAGTCATGACGCTGTATTCCGAGATAATGAAGCTCCTGTCAATGAGGTAATATTTCTAACATTTCGCTGAGTTTACCAGTTGACGTTACTACGTGGTCTTGAATTGGTGATTTTTAGTTGCTGAGATTGCTTATATTCACGTTATTTATTGCAGAAGTATGCCAAGTATGTAGGAGTGAAAAGGGATTTCCGGCTAGTTGTTCGTGGTGCGGCTCGTAACATGGTTAAGATTCTCAATGGTTCTGGTCAGTATATACTTTGCATCTTGTGATTCCTTTTTCTTCAAGCACTCATTGTAGCTCATCCATTGTGATGTAACCTTTATGTAACTGTCATTGACTGCAGACAGTGAGGTGCTGATAATCAAAAGTGTGACCCACCGAGACTTCAACGAAATGATAAAGGTATGATTACTGTTTTCTCTCTTCTTCTTTGTTCTCATCATGACTTGTTTTGTTTCTACAGTTTCCAATGTGGACGTTTGTAACAAAGCACCTTTTAAAGCACATTTGAAGAGACTGTATGCTGAATTTGCGATACATGATTTTCTTATGAGGTTATTTATTTATCTTGTAACAGACAATACCAAACCCTGTTTATCTCTTCCAAGGAATTGTCCTACGGAGAGGTGCCAAAGGAACAGGGATGAAATCCATTGAACTAGCACTGTCCATGTGCGATATCGTCGACATATATGGTTTCACCGTCGATCCTGGATACACAGAGTGGCAAGTATTCTTAATATCTCTTTGCCGTCTCCCTCATTTACAACCTCTTGTATGAGAATACCTCACTTTTGTATTTTTAATATCAATGTAGGACGCGTTACTTCTCCACGCCAAGGAAAGGGCATAACCCACTACAAGGAAGAGCATACTACCAACTTCTAGAGTGTCTTGGTGTACGTATAACTTTCCAAAACCTTAATCTCTATTTTTTTCTAAAAACGTTAAAGCCTTTGTGGTCTTTCTGAAGAAGCCATTTGTTTGTCAGGTAATCCGGATCCATTCTCCCATGAGGTCCGAGAGAAAGGAAGACTGGTCAAGCGTGCCAAGTCGTGAAATGATAACCAAAGCTCACGCCTCCGCCTTACGCCTACAAAGGAGCCAACAATCAACTAGTATGAAGAAGGATGGGTTAGGACAGTTCGGTAACTGCAAGGTGTGGGGCGACGCAGACCCTAGAAAAGGACCCGTGTCAGGATCTCCAGACATGAGTGAGGTTAGGAAGAAGTCAGATTACAAGAAATGGGAAGTGATGCCGTTTAAGAGCTTGAGAAAAGAAGCAAGGGATCACTATACACAAATGCAAGGCGTTTCACAGTACAAGATGGATGGGAATAAACTTGACGATCTTGTATGCGTGAGGCATCGTCCGCTAGAATCAGAGACGTAACTGCAATAGAATGTAATGTTTTTTTTGGTGAAGCAATCTCGTTAATATCAATTTAATTATGCACGTAACTTTCCATTACTAGTCTTCAAGTTTTGGTGACGTTATCGCTGTTATAATGGCATAGCAATGCGTCACTCTTTGATTGCTTTTCCTGTTCTGACTTCTGGGGATTCGCACAAAAAAATTGTCTGAAAGAGACTTCCGCTTCTTACATTTTGGTTGTGACTTCGAAATACAATTCAACAACGGCACAAATATCTGTGGCGTTATCATTTTTTTATAGGTTTTTGATGGTAAAAAATTTTTTTAACGTGGATTACTAAAATAATACACATTGAAAAAACACACAATTCATGGGAAGAAAGTCATGACCAATGAATGGATTACTAAAATAATATACATTGATAAAACACACGATTCATGGAAGAAAGTCCTGTAAATCCCCAACCTCTCACTGCCTGTGTTCCTCCACTCTATCCACTCATTGCCTATGTAAACCCTTCAAAACAATTTTTATGTTATCTAATTTTTTGTTTACACAATTCTTTCAGTGTCGACTGTCCATATATATCACTCAAGACAGTATCAAGTATCAACCTAGATCAAACACAAACGGTTCAGAATTTAAAATGATTATGCAAAGACTTCTTATATAAAAAAGATAGCTTGTTGCTGAAAAAGTTATTTGTTTGATAGATGTGTTATACACTTATACGAGGTGTGATTGGTTCGACTAGAAAGAAAGTGTCAGGCGGCTAAACTGAATTCGATCATCATCGAAGTTCAGTTTCCACTCAGTTTTCTTTCTTTCTTAAGCTCTGTAGGGCCACTACAAAATCAATTGTATATAGGCCTATGTATATATTACGTATGCTTTCAAAGAGAAGAAAGAAACGCGATGAATGAATCCCATAGAAATGAAATAAAAACATATAGCAAAATCTCTTAATTTGGTGTCACACGTATAAAGATTATAAAAAAAAATATTAGTTTTAGATTGAAAAAGAAAAAGAATGAAAAAACGAATCAAAGCTGGAATAACCGATAGAGACGGAGACGCCATGATTTATAAGTAGAAATGACACGTTGGAGCTGACTCAATCAATAACTCTCACAAGTCACATCTCTATAAATAGAGAAAGAGACATGGAAGGTTACGTAGTTATTACAGCTGCTCCACACTAATTTAGACGCTTTGAGAATAGTATTGACGAGTAGGTGAGCGCGAGAGAGAGAGAGAGAAACATATCTGAGTTCCGTCTTCTACTTCTGTCTACTACGCCTTTGGTACGTTCTCTTTTCTTTTTGGTCTCACATTTTTCCATCTTCTTCCTTTTTAAAAATTAATGGTACCAAGATTTGTAGCAGACCATGTACCTTACCTGGTGATTGCTTCAGTAATAATTTGTCTATGTGTGTATTTGATATTTATTTTCTGAAAATAATCAATTTAAAGCATACATGATGTATGCTGTGCATTGTTATCAACTTATCATAAAATCATGTTTGGCTCTAAAGCTCCCACTCGTAACCTTTCTTTATGGGAACAAAAAAAACAAATAGAAAAAAAATCTATAGCAGAAATAAAAATAAATAATTTTTCTTTCTTAAATTTTTCAAAAAATGATTTTATTCTTTGTTTTTCTATAAAAAATGAGAAATAATGAAAGGAAAAAACATTCCTTGTGAATGGTGAATTTTTTTTTAAAAAATGATACATGCAAACATATGTGCATGATGAAAATAATCTATCCATTGTTTGACATTTTGGAATTGGCAATCCGAAAAAAAAAGAATATATAAGTTTAAACACAAATCATCACAACATTATAGCGCCATAGTAAGATTCAACAATATATAAAAGAGACGGCCTTAGATAAACTGCAAATGAGAATACTATAACTTTGGTTCATCGATACATCCGAGGGTAGTAAGACGACAACTATGATCTTGTGATTCAGTTTTGCGTTGGACACGTACGTATGGTATGTCCGCATGCTTTCCATATAGAACCAGTTATAACTTCTCATCCTTTTCTCGTGAACGTTAACTTTCTTTAATTTTTTTTTGTATTTTCTTAGTAAAAAGAACAAACAAATGATTCGTTTTCTGCTGTATTTAAATTTGTTCTTCATTTTATTCGTTGTCTTTCTTAGTAAAGTCTCGGTGCCAACGGTGCTTGTAACTTTGGCCTACTTGTAGTTGTCAGGTAGGTATCATATCAACGTCAACTATCCACGCGGCACTCTTGTAACCTAGTTAATTGTGCTTAATGCATCTCTCTCTCTCTATCTTCATATCAAACCTACTCGAACTACCTCTTCCGATCTAACATCATTATGTGTTTGTCTCTTCTTTCTCTGCCATTACAAAGAGAACATACAAATCTGAAACTTACCATAGATTCACGGCAGTGTTTTGTTTCGTCAATTAATGTTTTATTTATTGTCTTAATTTGATGTTAGGTGACAACAAGTTTATTTAAATAACTCCAAGTTGGAATCAGAAACAAGTGCATCCTTCTTCATTTACACAGGTACTCCTCTGCTTTTATTTAAATTTATTTATGTTTTCCATCTTTCTTTAACAATTTTTAATTACAATCATCCATCCTAGATGGCGAAAACCTTTTGTTTGTATTGCCTTAAATTTTTCATTATCATTTTATTTCTTCAAAACCTTTGTTTTAATTACTAACTGAATCATACATAATTCAAAACTGTCTTGCTTTAGGGCGTATTATACAACATGCCTACCTGGGGTCGGTGGATCAAATGCATGATCATCATTTTTATATCTTAACACAACGATTATCCTCACTTCTAATATTCTTTTATTTCTTACATTCCTTATGAATGATATGAATACTATATTATTATACTACACGTTCAGGAGAATAATCTGAAGATACTCTAACCTTTTTCCTCTAATGATGTTAAGGATGAAGGAGACATAATATTCTTATCATCCTAATTTATATAATATTTAATTTTGTGAGATTTGAACGAAAAAAAGAGAAGTACAAATATAAACTTACCCTTAAACTTGCACAATATTTACAATCCAATGCCACTGAAAATGAACTAATCCTAATTTTAAATAATCATTGTCTTTTTCTATTTTATTAAATCAATTTCTAAATCAGTTTTAGCTAAATTTTTGTGATTAACAGATTTCCTAAAATGATTTAGCTAAATTTTAGGAAAATTGAAGTTTAAAAACGTTTTTATAATATAATATAATATTTTTCAAGTATCATATAAACTCCACACATTTAGCTTCCAAGGCTTAAAACATATGTTTAACAATTACTACTAAATAATTAAAAAAAATCTATTGATGTTTATAATGGAATATTTATTT
>JABAYD010072732.1:296-12094 GCA_014822095.1 Diplotaxis tenuifolia | reverse complement strand
TGATTCCGTCGTACCGATTTTGACCCCAACAGAGCTTTGGTGGTTCGATTCTTGCAAAAGATCCTCACCCGTTCTTCTCCCTCTCTCTCTATCTCTCTCCTATAACTTCTGATTTTTGTTTTTCTTGCCAAAAAAAATATGCGGGAGATATATTGGGATTTATAGCCAAAATTTGGGCTTTCAGAAATGTGCATAGGCGTTAGTGTTGGATCATGATTTGTATCAAATAACCACAACTACAATTATATGATATTGTAGATATTATTGTTGGGCAATAGTTCATCAACAATTCTCATGTCATTAATAAACGTCATTATGGCTGAGTTGTATATACACAAACGACTTATTTTATAAGACGTAAAATAAGAGAAATACAAAATAAACATGTCGAATTACATTCAGACACCGAAATTATCAAATCCAAACTCTTCGAATATATCGACGAGAGCCAACTCTAGTTATCATCCACTAAGGTTTTTTGCCACCATGCGCCCAACACCTGTTCAACGACCGCATTTGAGAACTAAATAGCGTTCTGCCCACCAGATTAAAATATGTCCAAACTAGAAAATTATGTTATGGATCCCAAGTGTTTTCCATCTAAAAGAAGAAGATAACAAATATTAGTGTTGTTATTTTATCAAATATGGCTACGTAATCGGTACTTACAGCGAGTATATGAAACCAGCGTTCCTTAAAATGAGTGGCAATGATCATGAACCCATCCTTCTCAAAGAATATCTGAGATCGCTTGCAAAAGATCATGTAAAAAATCTAAACCACGTAACAGAGGTTTTGACAACGTAGAGACCATGCCCTGGATTTGGAATGGGGAGGTTACCTGATCTGCAGAGCTTAGAATGACATTCACACTGCTGGCAAACTTTAATGACCAACCAGGGACAATCTCTACATTGTTAAGGTTTTTCTAGAGCGTGAAGGAAACTAAATATAGAGAGATATTGTTAAGTTTTTTCTAGAGAGAGTTGTTGTAATAAAAGGTGTAAGAGAAGGGGACTATATATAGAAAAAATATAGAATGTTAATAGTCGCAAGATAAAACCAATAAGATTTCGCAAGATCTTTTTCCCGCCAAGAATCTGAAACGTCAAGATTAAGTTACACTTTACGGCTGAATTATTATTAGTTCACGACTGACTTATCATTTGGGGTTTATGGTTTAGTGTTTAAAGTTAATTATTTAAGGTTTAGGTTTAGGATTTATGATTTTTGGTGTAAGTTCTATAGAAAATACAATAAAGAACACATAATCAGGTGATAGTACATTGTATATTTTTAACTTTAGTTGAATTAGACACACACCTTATAACTTCTTGTAAGGTCTTAGGAAATTGTATGGTAACATATAACTTAACATCGTGATCGATTCTAAACTTTTAAATTCAATAAAATACACATTACAGTTGATTATATATTCACTTCAAACTGATAAAATGAGCTTCAATGTCAAATTTTTTAATGACGTCCATTACATTTTCCTAATTTTAGGGTATGTTTGACGTATGGATGAGTTCTATAAAGCGATATGGTTGAGTTACATAAAGGGATACAACTGATTTATATAAACATTTCCTAATTTTAGGATAGGTTTGAGTTATGGTTGAGTTATATAAAGCGATACGGCTGAATTATATAAGATGATACATATGAGTTATATAAACATTTCCTAATTTTATGGTATGTTTGAGGTATGAATGAGTTATAAAAAGCGATGCGTCTGAGATATGTAGACGATAATGCTGAGATATAAAATTCCATAAGTTAAGTCAAATACAAATAAAAGTTGAGTCGTTCTACAAACTGTTTAGTGCAACATTTCCTCCTTTATTGAGGATCTTTGCTGCCATATTGACCCGTAAACCTTGAATATTTTTATCTTTTATGCCATCAAAAGTTACACCAAGCGCTAGACATTCGGAAAACTTCAATGAATACACCTCACAATTGCCTATTTGGACGTTTTATGGAATGTATTAGCCTTTCTCCTTTGGAACGCAAACTACTTCTTGCTATGTTTCTGGATGTTCTCAGGAATAACATTATTCAAAAATGCAGGGAGCATTTGCGTAAGCGGCATAAAAAATTAAGATTTTTCAGCTCAATTTTCGGTGTGGCCTGTCCAATGATTGAAACGCCACCCAATGATCGCCTGCCACTTGAAGCACTCCGTACAAGTGATCCAAATCTACACACCACTTCAATTTAGTTTGACACTCAGAGGGCACCAAACCGTTTGTTAGCTCTTCATAACAGTGTCTTTGATTTTAATCATCTCAGGTTTTATCTTTAAATGCTTGTAATCGTGAATCCATACAGAGAGGAACCAACCGTCAATAAAGGCAATGCACTTGGCCCAGAATGGGCTGGGATCTTGCAAAGACCTTCCAGTGAGGACTTTAAGATACACAGAGACATGTTGCACAAAGAATGTATAACTCAACCGTAATATAATATATAAGCTTGCCGTAATAGAATATATAACTCAACCGCAATAGAAGAAATAACTCAGCCGTAATAGAAAATAAAGTCAGCCATAATAGAATATATATAACTCAGCCGTTATAGAAAAAATAACTCAGCCGTAGTAAAGATAAAGTTGGATGTAATGTAAACTTATATTATCAAAGAACCATATATATTCCCTGTGTGGCCGCGGTTTTTCAGTGATAAGTATTTGGTAGAAGTCACCCTCATCGTCAGCTGTTAATTTAACTCTTGGTTCTTTAGGTGGAATGTTTCTTCTTCGTGCACGTCGTTCAATTATCTCCAATGTAAGGAAAATCTGGTGCTGAAGAAAGACATCCTGGCGACAATGCACCCCATCTGGAATTAATTGAACACCTCTTTGCTGAAACTCCTTTATTTTTCAGATCTAATAATTTCCTCTTTTCCACATTAGAATCCGACAAAAATTCGTTCTATGCCGCGATAAATATGTCGGTCACATCCACAACCTCACTGGATTCTTCAGGTTTCTTAATCTTTACTCTTATTACATCAGAACCCGTTGTCTTTGTTGGAGCTAGGGCCTCCTTTATCTCTCACCCCCTCTTTAGCTTCTTGAACTCATTCTCCTTCTTCTTAATAGCGGCTTCTTGCTTCTTTGACTCAGCATGTTTTTTTCTTTAACTTATTCGTCTCCTTACTCTTTAACGCAGATGCTGCCTTATTCTTAGTAGCGGCCTCCTTCTTTTGTAACGCATCCTCATCCTTCGGTTTTGCAGCAGCCTCTGCAGCCGTGTCCATAGGCTAGATCCTTAGTAGCCTTAGCAGGAGAAATTGTAAGGAAATCAAGATCAGCAGCTTTATCAGGTGTTGCAATGCCACTACCAAACTCCTCAACCAAAGTTTTTTTTTCACTTCTGTAGCCTTATTAAGCTCCCCTGCCAAATTCTTTTTCCTCCCCAAACCCTTACCAGGGCCTTAGCTAAATTTGGACTATTGACATACTTCTGCTGTGTATTTTGCTGCGGTGATGGAAACTGTAAAGATTGAGGCAGTGACGGCAACTGTAAAGATTGTTCGGGACTTCCTCATAGTTTTCGGCACTTTCCCCTACACCCAGAACTTTCAGACGCTCGTCCATTGAAGCTTTCACTATATCAGCAATAAATTTCTTAGAGAAATTCTTTAGGCTAGACCAAAAAAAGTTTTTGCCATAAATATAAACCTTGAAAATAAAAATGACTAAACTAGACTTAAACTGACAATAAAAAATAAATAAATATTCATTTTTAACCCTTGGGTTAACTAATCATAGACTTTTTGTTTATAACTAAGAATGAGAGTTTTGGGGAAAGGATTTTCAATTTAAAAAAAAAATAAAACATAAAAATTTCAAAATTAAAATGTTATTTTGGTCATTTTAGTCTTTGAGGTCTATTTTTGTGATACAAATTTAAAGATGGTCTATTTGAGAGAATTTTCCAATTTCTTATCCATGTTCTGGGCTAAGTCAACAAATATGGAATCTTTGGCGGTTAAATTAGAGTCAAACGTCTCAAATCTACCTTAATAGTGATCAAATTTTTTGGAAATATTCTCCCGAATTGTCATTGTGCTCATAAGAGCCACATTGTTTCCCATATGTTCCCTACCTTCCTCCTCGCTATAACCATTTCCTGTTGCAGTGAGTTTCACCCTCACTGGTGTTCACTTTCTTTTGTTGCACAACTTTCTTCTGCTTCTTAGTACGTGGTTCAGTTTCTGACGAAACTTTACCCTTCATTTTTTTTCTTTTTCTCATTCTCATGCACTTCCCAAAAACCTCTAGCAAACCTACCTGCATGTATGCATTTTATCAGGTTAACGACTTGTGAGTCGTTTGCTTTATTCAGCCACTTAGTAAACATCTCTTCTACTGAGTTCTTCATAACTATTTTTGTCACACGCACCTGCAACATCAACTCATAAATAAGCCACCAAATAACACATAACTCATCCACCAATTACTTAATAACCTAGCCATCAAAATTTTTAAGTTAGCCATATACTAAATAATAACTCAACCGTTATATACTCATAACTCAGCGTTAAAATTTACTTCACCATGATCTCCTTAGATAACACAATACCAAAATTTTTACGTGTACGCTTTCCACCCCATCGAAGAAGCGGAAATTCTTCATTATTGACCACACTCCTTAAACGCACTCCAAAGCAAATGATAGATTCATATTCCCAAACAAATAACACCCTCTTCATGCCGCTTATTGTGTATGACCCTCCTTGTTGATCCAACATTTTAATAGAGTTAATCAGAACTTCATATGCAGTGCGCCCCATGGATACGTCATGGTTTTATCGTCAAATACTCTTTTTTGCTCTTTCAAATGGTATCCTAGAATTAGGATGCAAAGCATAAAATCCCATGGTTTGAAGAAGTAACAGCCCTAACCATTTACTCTTTTCAAAACTCCACGGCTGACATACCTCTAATGCTAGCTTCAGTTCAACTTGGATGCCATCCCAAGCGGCATATTCAACTCCTCTTGAAATGGTTTGTATTAGTCAGGTTCAAAACTTTCTGTTGGCACTGAATTTGTCTTTAACCCAGTGATCTCACCAAATTTATGTAAGCTAAACCTGATAAGTTGATCAACGACTAGACTCCAAATCTCATTCTTATGTACTCGCAGCTATCTACATAGTAGATAGTGCACGGTCCTACCAGACCAAATGCATTTACGTCCAACTAGCTTAACAATTATTCCAATATGGGGCTTCTCAGGTTCTGCCAATACATCACATCATATTGCTTATCTAACCTGACGGAATTCTCCTATATGCAAATTGTGATTAATAACTTTATCTTCTAGATTAGAAGGCCCCCCAAGGTAAAGTCTCGGAGGCTTATCCCGTGCTTGATCTCCAGAAACATCTGTTTAATCATATAATCACCTATTGAAATAATTGTTAATCATATAACCAATTACTAACTTAGTCGTAACAAAAAAATAACCTATTCCTAAATTCTAAATTCTAAACCAAATTCTATATCCTAAATTCTAAATTCTAAACCTTAATTCTAAACCCTAAACCCTAAATTCTAAACCTTAATTCATCAAAACCTTATTCAATTAATTAGATTTAATTAGTTTTAGGTATAATAGTATTTTACCTATTAAAATTTTAATAATAAAATTGGTTAGTGTAAATTTGAAAAATAGTATAATGAAATTAGTATTTTTGACAATTTCTCTTTCTAATGTGTATCAGGAATTAATGACATGAAGTTATTGTTTAAAAATAATATTAATTTAGAAAAACTAAATAAATGCATTAATTTTAATTTATTAAAGATCTACAAACATTCAAAACAATTTTAAAAAGATGTATGTTATTTTAGTTATATTCTATTTTTTCTAGAACGCAGTGTCAGAACTTAGACGTCTTTCGTTGTTCACATGGATACGAAGCTATCAGTTTGGTTCGCATAGTCTATATGAATTGGCATGTCAAAAAAAATATAATTTTTCTATAATATTCGGGTAATTTTTTTATTGGAGACAATTATTGGGGGGTGTTTCCGACCTTCAGTCGTAACATTGTACTTTAAATTGCTTGAATTGAGAATGGCTACTCTGTGTCCCGTGACGCTGGCGACTCACAAACCCTAGTCGCTCTGCGAAGAAGTAGAGCGGCTTGGGTGTGGGAGGGCTACTTTAAATCTACTCTCTTACTCGATCTCCCATGGCTTATGTAGTGACCAAACGAAAGCGCGGCGTGAGTCAAGGCAGATTCTCGGACAAGTCACTTTTGTCTTCTGATGCTACAATAGTTAGACTTTCTAGATACCCAGCCACCAAATTCCGAAAATTTCACACCCGTCGCAGAGGATTTCTTAGATTCAGGTCATTGGTTCGTCGGAAGAAGTCTACAAAACCTAGAAATTGCTGCCCAAATGTGGAGATTACTCATGAAGCAAGCAATTCGCTAGGTCAAAAGTTTGAGTCAAATGAATTCATATTGAAATCACTTGACGTGGTTGATTTGGTTGATGAAGATTCAAGCATTGAACAAGTTTCTCTAGTGGATGAAGATGATTCTTCTCCTTGGCGTATTCCAAATGATGATATTGGAAACTTCCTAATAGTTCCGTTGATCCGCAGATCTCCTCGTTTGAAGAAAAAGCGCTTTAAGGTGATTTATACTCTTCTTGCTCCAGTGTCGTGGTTGAAGAGTAGACTTCTCCTGTCTACTAAAATCTAGTCTGTGTTATTGTTTATGGTTGGTGTTGCAAAGAACCGTAGTAGTATCTGTTTGTACTAAGAATTTGAAGTTATTGTGTAGTAGTATATGCCTTGTAGAGGTTCAGTAAGCTACAATCATGACAAGTTTTAGTTTTTAGTTGTGAACAGTTTTCATGTGTTCTGTTATTGAAACTTGTTTTATGGATTTGTTGAAGGTATCTCATGAGCTTTTTCTACCGCTCAAAGAAGAGGAAAAAGCTGAAGTCAGTAGTGCCTTCTCTGTGAGAAATAGGTATTTTAGAAGCTTCCACCATGTTATTGACTTATTTAGGAACTTAACCAATCGTATTACCCTCTCAGATTGAAGGTATTGGTTTTGCATAAAACCTCCGGCATTGAAATCCGTGGAGAGACTTTACAATGCCTCAAACCGTGTGCTTGGCTTAATGACGATGTGGTTATTCCGTTTTCTAATCTTACATATTTTCTTAAACTCCTTTTGTTGCATTGATATATGGTGTCTGTTTGTTCTTTTTTTGTAGGTCATCAATCTCTATCTCGAATTGCTGAAAGAAAGAGAAACTAAAGATCCTCAAAAGTACTTCAAGTGTCATTTCTTCAATACGTTTTTTTACGTCAAGGTTCTCTTTTAGTCATTCGTTTGGCCTTATCTTGTTTTTTCCTTTGATTTCAGTGTATTCTTTTACGTTAAGTTTTTTTCCTCTTTAGTATTCAGTTTGTATATGGCTTGTACGCACCATTAATGGCTGTGACAGTTGTTAATGTTTATGAATGTTCACGGGCTTATATATATTTTCTCTAAATACATTTGTTCAGCTAACAAGACCCAGTTACAATTACAAAGCTATCAGGAAATGGACAAGACATAAAAGGCTCGGATATAATCTTATTGACTGTGACATAGTGAGCTTTTTGCAGAACCTACAGCTTTTGGTTTCCTTTTTGTAAATCTTACATATACCATCCGATTTTATTTTGATTTTTAACCTGTGCAGATATTTGTTCCTATCCACGGAGGGGTACATTGGACCCTTGCAGTGATTAACAAAAGAGAATGCAAATTCCTGTATCTTGATTCACTAAATGGATCTGATCCTACAATTTTGACTGCCGTGGTATAGTTTCATGATCATAAACTTAAACTCATTTACTCTTTTTTTATAGATACAATCCTGTGATAGTTGTAGGTAATGCTGGAACTTGAATTTGTTTAGGCTAAGTACTTTGTGGATGAAGTGAAGGACAAGCATGGGAAAACACTTGACGTTAGTTCATGGGACATGGAATACGTTAAAGACCTTCCGCTACAACAGAACGGGTAACTAAATTTAGTTGTTGCTATGTTATCGTTTATCAATCAAGCGAAAGGAAGCTTATCTTATTAGAAACCCTCCTTTATAAAACGATCCATATTTTTTTGATGAGTTCTGTTCAGGTCAACATAATATATTAAGGTTTTTCGTAGTTTGCTACCTAGGTTGCTTCTGTTAGATCATCTTCTTCAGATGGTAGTCTGATTTCCAGTTTACGGCTTATTTTGTTCATTGTAATTTATGATTAGCTGCGACTAAATGCAACCGCTCTATTATAGCAGTTTGGTTGTGCAGTTATAGATCTGATGGTACTCCTCTTTTGCTAATCTTCCAGGTACGACTGTGGGATGTTTATGCTTAAGTACATCGATTTTTACAGTAGAGGACTGGGGCTACAATTTAGCCAGGTAAATTATATATATATATATGTAAAATATGATCCACTAGCAATTCTTTTAGAGAAGATGAGAATTGGCTGAAAACATTTGCGAAGATAACATGTTCTTTTGTCGTTTTATCTTCGTCAGACGGACATGCCATACTTCAGGGTAAGAACCGCAAAGGAGATACTGAGACTGCAAGCCGATTAGGATTTTAGAAAGCAGACGAATGTATATTAGAAACCTTAGTAAATTTTATTTTGCTATGGCTGTGTGGAATCTAGATATCTCATGGGCATGGCTGATTTTTTTGGAACTATCGGTTCGATAACTATGGCAAATAGAATTTAATGGTGTTTGCTTATTTCAGTGATGAATATTATAAAAGCCAACAATATTATTTTGAAGCCTTTGAGCTCAATCTAATTTGTTTCTCTGTGGGAGATCACGGAGAATCTTATGGTCATGGGACTCATGGTTGCATCTTGGCATTTACTTTTAGCGTGCAAAGGGAACTAAACCTTAGTTATAGTATTACAATGAATATCTTGCAACAATGTATCCAACAGTGTTATTTTAGAAGCAAAATCTTAAATAAATGGCTATGGAGAATGAGAGAAAGAGTACTAATGCTCATGGCTGCTTCTTGGAATGTCGCTCTGCTTTAGCATGGGAAATCGTTTTTGAAGAGGTCGAGCTCAATCGCAAAGTTGATACTTAGCCAGTTCCTAAGCCCAACAGCTCGACCTGCAGGACCGCCGTTTATTATTTCTAATGTCGACAAAGTTCGCTACAATAATATATAGCTTACAGCAGAAGTCAAAAATCATCACTGATATTTTCAAGTAGCGAAAGGTTTAACTTCACCTGCACCAACAAACAGGTTAGTTTCTGAGCATGAGATTAACAAGGTGTTGATTCATTACCATTGTGAACATTGGCCCCTCGGGTTTACAAGAGAAGGTAATGCAAGGTATCTTTTTAATCTCCTTGTAGCAAATCGCTGCACATTCTTTCACCAATTTGAGTTTTCGATAAGACGAATTCCTCTTTTGCATTCCCAATGATATCAGGAATTGCGACCTGGCTCAGACATATGAAAAGAAAAGAAAATCAGTTTTCCTATGAGACGCGCAACCTGGCCTTGATACAAAATACCTGCATGGACACGTTGGAGCATCCGTTGTCATGTTAACAACGTGGATATGTGATACAGTAAAACTACACTTCAATATATATACGAAAGTTGAAGTTTTTAAATCATAATAAGAATTAAAAATAAAAATTAAGAATGGTATGAGATAAAACATATATATATCTTACATAAGGTAATTTTCCTGGTTGATCAGAAAAAAAAAAGGTAATTTTCCTAAAAATCTTTTAAAAATTTCATGAAAATATATACAAAAATGCAAATTATATTTATTACATATTTAAAACTAAATTGTTCTCAAAGAATTATTTATTTGATATACTTAAAAATATTTGTACTATTTATAAAATATGTATTTCAGCTATTACTCCTCTATATTATACACTAGAATAAATCTTAAATCTTAGAGCTTATATCCTAAACCCTATAATTTCATTTCCAAAACTAAACACTAATTATTCACCATTTTTTTTACATCAAGAGGCTGTCCTATCACTCAAATATGTGTCTTTATATCTTCTAATAAATACTATTTTGGTCACTTTTTGTATACCATTTTTATGATAAAACTATTCTTGTGTTATCATATAATATGAGATTTTTTTTTGGTTATATGACAAACTATTATCATGAGGAAAATCCCTAGCTTTTTGATGGAGACAGCGATCTGAAGGAGGTTATCTCGGGGATTTTCTTCTGTTCGATTAACTCCTTGGTGATCGAATAGTCTCCCACATCAGATCGATATTTGTCGTCTGTTTGTGACCAATTCAAGCACCCATAGTTTCTTCTCCATCACATCAGATTGGTCCTTGTAGTCTTCCTTTCAAGCAGCCATAGTTTCTTCTCCATCACATTTCAAACCATTATCATTGATCTCTCGTTACCGCTATTACTTAACCATGCATCTAGCATATCTTTCTACGTTAGCAATCAAACCAATGGCCTCAAGTAAGGGTAAAAGTATTCTTCTCGAGGAGGATGGCAAACCGATGCAATTTCCGGATCAGCGAATGAATACCTCATTAGAGAATACAACTTTTCTCTTATTGGTAAGATCTTAAATAAAAAAAAAAATAGAATGTGAATATGCTCATTGTTGATATGCCAGAACAATGGGGACTGCAGAGAAAATCTTGGCTTGTGATTTAGGCAATGAAGGTTTCTTGTTCAACTTTGATAATGAGGAAGATGTTAACTCAGCCCTCAGCCAAGGTCATTGTTTTTGGGAATATCCTAAAATCATTTGTACTTGTTAAAGTCGTAACGTCGAGGTTCGACAATCGTATAAAATTAGGTGGTTATAATGTTTTGCTAGAAACTGCTTATAATCTATGGATTACGAATCTATTACTAATTTTATATGATCCTACAGGGTCACATACCTTAGCAAACTGAATCATGAATATATGTATATTTGGGTTTTATATTTAATATTATAAAATGTATACAATATTAATATATGATAAACATGCCGTAACATCACGTTAATGAACATGTATGTGTGCAATTTCTTATTAACTAGGGTTGGTCCGCCCTACAGACGGAAAATTATAGAAAAAATATTTTATATTAATTTATATTATTTTTAAAAAAAAAATTAAATAATAAATTGAAAACGATATTATAAACAAATAAATAATGAATAGAATCTTGAAAATATATTATTATTTTAATAAACATATTTAATTTGAATTATAAAGTGACAGTACTCTTCATTATTATTTATTTTTCTGAGAATAAAAAGTTAGCAAAAATAATTTAGAAAATGCAGTAAAATATATATTTTTATTATTTTGTTTCATTTTGAGATAATAAAAAAACTAGATACTTAAATTGTTATGTTATTTTGCATTACATTCTTAGCTCGGACTGTGCAAAATATATACTTTTTATTATATATATATATATGTTGAATTTAATCAGTTTTTTATTTAGATTTTAAAATAATTTGATTAATATATCGCAGGCAAACTTATTACATATATAAATTAGTTATATATTAACTTAGTTTATATATGTTGAACATGTGTCGCGTATTTTGTAACAATTATTTATCCAATTAATAAGATGCTTGTCAAGATTGAGAAACACAACAATTCATAGCCGTCTCACGTACCCGTTACGTTTCAAAGACGGGGACACAGCGGGGACGGTGAGGAAACGTTTCCGTGGCGTTTCTCTATTATAACTCCAATTTTTTAATTACCTAAATATT
>JABAYD010072721.1:0-13409 GCA_014822095.1 Diplotaxis tenuifolia | reverse complement strand
AACTCTTTTATGATTTTTTTTGTCGGTTTTGAACTCAAACTATGGTATTATGTGTTATGTAAAACTCTTTTGCTGTTTTTTACTTAGATATAGTATTTTTTGCTCTGTTCGGAAACTCAAAACGAATAAGAACTTTAGATTTATAAGCTAAAACGATTTTGACAGTCTATTTTCCTTTTTGTTTGAATTGGGAATGTTGTGCGTTAAATTTTTTTTTATGGGTAAGACGGGTCAAGTTTTTCTTTTATTTGGGTGGGCAAACGCTAATAATTAATCGTAAATTAGAGAGGTTTAGTTTATAGTTACGATTGCCATTACACAGGTGGTTAATTGCAGAGAAAATAAGATGGTGCTTAACACTAAAGCAATGTATTAGTTTGCGGGGTTTAATCATGACCTGAATACTTTGGGGGGGAATCAGTTGAACCTGTAATACTTGGGGGGAAATATGCAGTCAACCCTAAAATCTACCAAATATTGAATAACACTAAAATTTAGAGTAATTGAAAACTTGATCGCAAATATTTAATCCAATAACACAGAAATTTATAAGAATTGATGAATTACCTAACTGAATAACAGTAGAATTTACTATAATGGAAATATGCTAATTTGGAACAACTTATGTTAGCTATCTATTATATTAAAAGAAAAATCATGATCCATTTCATGTGTAATTTTTTTTTATTTGGAAAATTACTAAGAAATTTTATTAAATGTATTTTATTTCCTTATAACTACTTTAATCATAATATCTTTTGATATCTTTTATGTTAAATATAAATATATATTATTTTTTTTTTAAATCTGGTAAAAAGATTTTAACAAGATCTTAACTTTTAAAACATTATATAAATATTTTACTAATTTGAAATTAGTAATGAAATATAATTTTACATTAATATCTATTCAGTTATCTCTTATAAAATTTAAAACAAAATTCTATTTTTTATCTATTTTAATAATATCAACTAAAATATTTTATTTATGATTTTTAGATTTAAATGAAAATTTTACTATGCCACCTAAAATAATGAATTAAAAGATGATATAGAGAACTAAATTTAGTTTATATGTTTTGGTATTAGGTTCCTTCTTTTCTTATCGAAAATCCTAAAGCTTTACTTTTAGTTATTTTGGATTTAAAGTTTAATTTTAATTCTCAGACAGTAACTTATGAACTTTAAGTATTGTAATATTTTCTATAGTGTATTTTAAAAATATTTTGTATGTGAAATGAAATTAAAAATAAAAACAACAAATTTAAGTATTTTTTCTATATTTCTTTTACGATATAATGAAATTTCTCTTATATTTTAATAACTACTGTAATTATATATTAAATCATTAATTTATGAACTCGCGATTCGTCTGCGTTGACCCAGTAACTCAGTCATCCGATAAGTTGTTCGGTTCAGTGTTTGGGTTTGGGTCGGATTTAAAAATATTGGTTATATTGTGATAGCCAGGATGAGCTATATCTAGCCAAAAATCAACTATATCCTGATAGGAAGAGGTATATAGCTGTATGATTTCATAAAATCAGTGAGTTAGCAGCTTCAGAAGAAGGTGCATACTTCAGAATGAGGAATAGGACGACAGCGGTGAAGATGTAGGTTAGTTTCGTGTTATCTTTCTCTCACTCTTTTAATTGGACTGTATATTTTCTAGGGTTTGTGATTTCTGATCTTTGTTTCCTCAGATATATCTGAGCAGATTGTGATTGATTATTAAACATAATTGCTATTAATATTCATTTCATCGTTGTTTATTGATTCCTTCTAGTCAACTAGGTATGCTTCTTTGTCCCAGTGGCTGTGTGGAAAATAGTACCTCTCTCTCTCTCTCTCTCTCTCTCTCTCTCTCTCTCTCTCTCTCTCTCTCTGCAAGCACGAGGAAACACAGAGGAAGAATAGGATGCGACGAAGTGGATGGAAGAAGAATATAGCAATGGTGGTAGAGATGGAGCCAAGCAAGAAGTAGATAGAGGTGGCGGCACTAGAAAATAAAACATGAATGGCTTAGAAAGTTTAGGTTTAGTTTGGGATACTGATGTAAATGCATTTTGGTTTACTAATGAAATATAAATTGAATATTATTTTTATATAAATTGTTTTGCAAAAAAACATGATTCTATAAACATTTTTAATAGCACACTATCGATAATAAGTATAGCATTAATATATTACTATGATAGAAAAGACGATAACGTTCAAAATAAAAGCTATCATAAAGTTTTATTAATCATGGCAATTTTTAAAAAATGCTATCATATGCTTCCTATATAATAGCGGTTAAAAAAGTATTATCATATATGAGAGACCTAAAATAGTTGGAGCAGATGTAACGCTTTTAATAATCCTAACAAAAGCATACAATAGTTGTTTCCTTCCATTAAGAATGTTTTTTTTTTCTGTAGTGTGCCCACAATACTCTAAAACTTCGATAAAATTGCATTTTATAATTTACAAAAAAATGCATAATCTGAAATTCAAACCCGAAATCTAACACCATTTTGATGCAAAAAAATGCAAAAAAATGCGTAATCTGAAATTCTCCTCCAAACACCATTTTGGAGTAAAATCTACTCCAACCCCACTCCATATTCAACTCCAATATAGAGTAATAGCTAGGATTACTCCATATATGGAGTAATCTTCTCTATTACTCTTTTTTGGAGTTGAACTTATTTTATTTATAAAATGGTCCTTTAGTTTTATAATATTTTTATTTTTCACTTAAATGATATTTGAAATGAAAGGTAGTAGGATATTATTCGACAAATGATTATTTAATAATTTTACATAAAAATGCATAGATGATTTTTTTTAAAACAAACATAAATAATATAAAATAAAATAACATAAAATAAGCAATTTAAAAATCCGGTAAATCGCTTCCAAATATGTTAAGATCGGTGAAGTATTGCCCAAACGGAGAAGATTGACTAAGAACTTGTTGATCTTGTGATTCATCACTTCTCTTTGACAATATTTGTGCTTGCTGAGCTTGAATATATGCACGAACATTTGGATCTTGTATGGAACTCAAATCACAAAACAATACTTTGTTTTCTTCTTTAGTGCATTATTTTGTTTAATAATACAAAGTTTTATTTCAATAAATTATATTTAAATTTTTTTTTTTGTAAACATAAGATAGCTGAGGTTGATTAGTAAAATTTTATAAGTATGAAGTATTATTAATAATTATTAATTAAATAAAATTGTAATTATTTAAGAATATATTTTTTGGAGTAGAAAATGGAGTAATACATTGGAGTAAAACTTAACCTTATTTTGGATGTACACCATTTTGGAGTAAAAATGAGGTAATACATTGGAGATGCTCTTATACTCCTCAAAAATATGACACTTCTTTTTTATTTAAGAAACTACCTTATCTACTAAAAACAATATTAAATGTTATGATTTCTACATTCACACAATGAATTAACAAATTCTAAAAATGAGTATTTGAATCAATCGATTTTTGCGCTCTAAATATTTTGTTTTCTTTGAGTTTAGTTCCCGGATTTTTAAACATAAGTTCACCTTTCCTCAAGTTCTATAATAATTAAGTTGAAAATTTTGTCATTAATCTCACTCTATTCCTCTCTTTTCCTTGTATAGAATAATTTATGGAAAACAATTTTTCTCCAAGTTTGATGAGAAAGAAATTGACCCGATACTTATGTTTATTTTTTATTCAATCGCTCAAATAAAACCTTTTCCTTTAGTTTGTTCATTTTTCGTCCATACATGGTTTCTATGAAAAGAAATAAAGCGTAAAAAGAGTAACAAAAATCCCACTAAATAGTAAAAGATAGCCAGGATGTGCTGGATCAGATATGCTGAAGCAGCTCGCTGGGAAGTCCACTTTGTACAGGCGACGTTTATAAACAATATAAGCCATGAAAGTAACAAACAGCATGGTTCCAGTGATCAATGGGAATGCGTAAGCGAAGACTTCCTTTGATATGTGTTGGAATTTGCCACCTTGCTCTGGTAATATAGTGAAGTATGTTGCTACCAAAGCGATACTTAAAACAGCCGTTGAAGCATAGATTAGCTTCCACATGGGGAGTCCAATTATGAGGACAATGATCACATATAGAGATGATACGAAGGCAAACATGTTAAGACCAATAAAGAAAACGGCATCTACTGACCACATAGTCATCTCCCCAGCAAGGTGATAATCGCCGTCCTTGTTGGAATTATCTTGCCAAAATCCGCCAGGAGGACTGAGACCGGCCTGGTATGTTTCTGTTACTATCAATATAGCCACCACCAGTATTGCATCTCGGCGGTCGCTATTGTTTACAGATCTGTCTCTAGTCAAGCTCAAGTTGCTCAGCCCCAAGAGTTTGTTTCGTTTCTCAACAAATGATAGATTTTTGCTCAAGTAGCCTGCTAGAGTCGTTGTGGAAGGACAAAGTAATCTTTCTTTAACACTGTGGACAAGTCTTCTTGCTTCAGGGAAACAAGGAGATTGGTGAGTTTGGAGTATGTCCATTGCGGTTTTCCCATCCAAGTTCTTGGCTTTTACTTTAACAGTTCTACGCAGCAACTTCATTACCTGCAAAAATCGCGCACACCTCATATAACATTGTAAAGACTACGAGACATAAAGATATATATATATCTGTACTCAAACCCATTGAAACTAAACAAGATAAGAGAGACATTTTACCTCAGTCTGATTTATCGATGCAGCAATATGGAAGACTGTGTTACCATCTTCATCTTTCCAGTCCAAAATTTCCTCTTTGTTTACTCTCTTGACCCATCCCAATAGAACCTTAAACGCCATCAACTGTTGGTTCTTCACAGCAATGTGCACAGCTGTCTCACACCGAATCGTCAAATCTTCAATGGAAGAAGGACAAGCTAACAAGAACTCACTCAACAACTCTGCATCCCCTGTCCGAGCCACATGATGCAAAGGAGTACTTCTTTCTCTTCCCTTGATGCTGACTAAGCTGCTTTCGATTGCCAGTAATGCTCTCACCATTCGGCTCTGGTTGTTTTGCAAGGCTAAATGCATTGGGCTGAAACCTGACACATTTAGCTTAAATGCAAGTGACGGCTTAAGGGTCATTAACTCCATGGCAAAATGAGTTTGCCCTTTTTCAGCTGCAGTGTGCAGGGGCGTCTCACAAAACGGCACTTCATCTAGTTGACATAGAATCTTTGGATCTTCTGCTATAAACTGGTACAGTCTTTCTATATCACCATCTTCAGCCGCCTTGTTTAATTTCTCGTAGATATTTTCTTCTTGAGTGCTCGTATTGACATCCACAACGATCGACATAACTTCACCAAAAAATCCAAACTTATACTCCCTCCACAGTATTTTTTTCTTCTAAGTTTTGGCTTGTGTAAGGCAGCAACAGATGCTTAAATACAAAACACAAAGAATAAACTGGTATTTGAGCCATTGGAAATACACAGTGATAATTGGAACAAGGTTCTACAAACACAAGCATCTCCATCCTACAAACACACTTTAATTTTTTTTCTTTTGTACTTACTTTAGAATAAAATTTGATATAACACTTCTGTATTTTCACCTCTAAAGTAAAGATTGTTATGTTTTTCAATATTTGTAAGAACTTTATTTCTATTTTTTTTTATAAATTGAATTGATTGCTTTCCCTTTCAACTTTTGATATTTTTTGTTTATGACTAAAAGACATAATCAATCTTTTCATAATCAGTAATATAAGAATAATTTATATATTATAAATAATATTATTTTTATAATATAATTAATATGAAATACTAAAAATAAAATATATTAGGTTTTTGAAAATATAAATTGATTAATAGTGAGATAAAAGAAGATTATTGATGCTTAAAAAAATTATATGTTTATGTGATGCAATAAATTTTTTTATATAGTAAGTGTTTAGTTTTATAACAATTATATTTTATAAGAAGTAAAGTCAACATAAATGTGGTCAGTTTATGAATTTTATAAATGAAGTATTATAATAAAATAGAAAATAATATATTTTAAACATTTTTTTGTCTTTTTTAAGTAAAGTAATTTTATTAAGATAATCTAAAGACACTTTACGAACACATAACATCTCTAATCCGTGGGAATTGGACATATCCAGATATCCAAAAAATTTAGGGTATTCAGATCCGGATCCGTCGAACCCATAATTTCAGTATCGTATCCGGATATGTGGCTTCTAGATATTTAATTTTCGGATATACATCTAGATATTGTAATACCCACAGAAATTTGGATATATGAATATAAACTAGGAATAGAATTAAAAAAAAATTAAAAGAATATTTTTAAAATACTAAAATTCTAAAAAAAATTGTTGTGATAATGATGTATATTATTTACATAATTATGTAAACATTAGAGATAATACTCTAATGAGGTCGGTTATGTAGATAAAACATATGTAAAGTTGTATATGCTGAGCATCAAGCTCACAATGAAACATAAACAAATATTCAGTAATTACTTCATGTACATGGGGTATCAAAGCATAGATCCAACTAAACGATCTATTCTCTACGATTTTTTTTTCCGGTTTCATCCATTTTTTTCTCTCTTTCAGACTCAACTAAAGTCATAGGAGATGAGAAAGCTGTTGTGACCGGCGTGTCCGAAGATAAGGGTGGTAATTCTCCTTATTCGTTTTTCTCATCGGATAATTGAAGAGCTTTGACCACCTCAATTCAGCTAAAACATGAAAACTATAACGAATGGGCAACGAAGATGTTGAACGCACTCCAATCCAACAGAAATACGGGTTCATAGATGGGACGTTGAAGAAACCACCAGAAGGTCATGCAGATTTGGAAACTTGGCTTAGCGTCAACTCGATGGAACACACACAAGCTCTGGGAAAATCTCAAGGAGAGGTTCTCTGTGGGAAACAAGGTGTGAGTACATTGGTTAATGTCAAAACTGGCCTCGTGTAGGCAGGATGGACAAACGGCGATTGAATATTATGGCTGACTTGCAAAGATGTGAGAAGAATTGCAGACATATCGACCACCACCGGCTTGTACTTGTGATGCAATTCCTTTATATGAGAAGGAGAGAGAAGATGAGTGAGTTCATCAGTTCGTTAAGGGGCTAGACGAGTCTCGTTTTGGACATGTTGTTACTGAAATCATAGAAGATGATGTTCTACCTGATCTTGTAAAGGTGTACAACAAGATATTTTGAGAAGAAGATCGGTTAAACTCAACTAAGATACGAGAACAACAGCATGAGGCTGTCGGGTTTCTCCCTCGTTGAGATAACAACAATGGAGATTCAAATGGAGGATGTGTGGGATAACGTGATGAGCTTGCCTCCCAAACTTCACAAAACAGAGGAAAGGATCAGAACTGCTCAAATTGTGGGAGGATCGGTCATGATAAGAATGCATGTTGACAATTGATTGGCAATCTCGAGTGGTTCACAGAGAGAGGAGAAATAGGTACTCGTGGAACGAGCAGAAGAGATGGTCGCGGTGGTTCTATGTCTCGAGGAAGAGGACAATGCAATGTGGCATATGCTACTAATGCTAATCCATCAGTGCTCCCACTTGAGCTGGCCGCAGTATAATGGAGAGCAATCACTCAGATCCTCCAAGAAAAACCCAATGGCGCTTCCGATAAAATTTTAGGTAAGGATATGTGAGATGTGATCCTAGATACAAGGGCATCACATCATATGACTGGAGACATAACTCTTCTTATTGATCTTGAAGATATGTCTCCATGTCGCATTGGTTTTGTTGATGGAAGTACCACGGCTGCAAATTAAAGGGGTGTGTTTTCTTTATCAGATGGAATCTCTTTGTGCAATGTGTATAGTACCTGATTTGAACTATTTTTTTTTATCTCAGACTCGCAACTCCTCAAGCATTCAAACTCTTTTGCGTTCTTCACTGATACCTTATGTGTGTTGCAGGACCGATGTTTGAGGACGCTGATTGGAGCAGGCGAAGAACGTGATGGAGTGTACTATTTTACGGATGTTAAGGGAGCTCGTGACAACAAGGCTGTGAAGGTTGGGGATTCAGTTTTGTGGCATCAGTGACTGGGACATCCAACACTTTCGGTTTTATCTTCAATGTCTATGTTTTCTGGTGTTAAAGTTCCGAAAGTTTAGATTCATGTGAAGTCTGTCTCAAGGTTAAGCAAGCTAGAGATTTGTTTCCTAGAAGTTCTAATAAAACTAAAGCATGTTTTGAGTTGATTCATATTGATGTTCTGGGGGCCACATAGTGTTCAATTTTCTAACGGAGCCTCTTAGTTTTTGACTGTTGTGGATGATTTCTCATGAACCGTTTAGATCTTCTTACTTCTCGAGAAATCAGAGGTAAAATAAGTGATTCAGAACTTCTGCGCATACGCTGAGACATAGTTCGGAAAACGCATCAAGTATGTTCGTAGTGAAAATGACACCGAGTTTATGTGCTTATCAACGTTTTTCCGAACAAAGGGGATTATTCATCAAACCTATTGCGTTGGAACGCCTCAGAAAAACGGTAGAGTGGAGCCCAAGCATCACCATTTGTCAAATGTAGCGCAGTCTTTAATGTTTCCGGCAAATATGCGGATCAAATTTGGGGGGGGGGATGCGGTTCTCACAGCAGCTCATGTCATTAACCTTACCCCTACTAGAGTACTCAATGAGAAATGTCCTCATGAGATGTTGTATAGGTCAGCTCCATCTTATTCAAGACTACGAGTGTTTGGTTCTTTGTTCTTTGCCCATAATCAGTTACGTGGCACGAATAAATTTGTTCCTTGCAGTAGGAAATGTGTATTTGTTGGTATCCCGTTTGGGAAGAAACGTTGGAAACTATATTACTTGGAAAACAAGAAAACGTGGTCTTTAGAGAAGGATGTTTCCTTTTTTCAGCAATCATTAGAGAAGAGACTTCTGTTTCTGATAGTATGGAAATGTTTGATGGAGAGTTGGTAAACAATGAAGTCGTAAATATCAACTCCAGGGGGAGTAGTGGTGTGCAGTCAGACTCGGTGAATGAGACAATAGCTTCTCAGGCTCAAGCTATCTTAGAAGTTGGACCATAAGCAACTGATAAAGAAGGTGAGATTTCACAAGAATCCACATCAAAGTTGCGCCAGAAACAGAGAGCTCTTTGCGCAGAGGACAGCGTGTTAAGCAACCTTCGGTGAGACTCAATAATTATGTCACCTACATGGCAGTTTTTGATAACAATAATAGTACCCCACACGTTCTCACTTTCGGTCACTCCTACACTGTCTTCATCGATCCGGTCACAGGTAACACTTTGTTCCCACTCACTGAATATATTACAGATAGAACAATTTTCTGGTGGGCACAACGCTTTTCTTGTAGCTGTGTGTGCTTACAGTGAGCCGAAAAACTTCGAATAGCCATGCGTAATAAAATCTAGACGAAGGCAGTTTACAAAGAGGTGGATACGCTTGAGGTTGCTAATACCTGGAGTATTGTTGACTTACCACCTTGTCGAGTAGATTTGGGTACTATATAGATATTTAAGATTTAAGATTAAGTGCAATGTTGATGGGACAGTGGAACGCTTCAAAGCAAGGTTGGTAGTACTTGTAAATTGTCAAAAAGCAGGATGCGAGTATGACGAAATATTTGCTCCAGTTGCAAAGATGACAACAGTACGGAGTCTTTTAAAGATAAAAGCTACTCAGAACTGGGAAGTGCACCAGATAGACGTACACAATGCTTTTTTCATGGTAATTTGGATGAAGAAGTGTATATCAAGCTTCTGCAGGGTGTTGGTAATTCAGATCCAAATAAGGTGTGTCGATTGCATAAATCTCTTTATGCATTAAAACATGCTCGTAGGTGCTGGTTTGAGAAACTTACAAAAGCGCCTGTCAAAGATGGTTTTGTTCAGTCTTTATCCGACTACTCTCTCTTCGTGTACTCCCGTGGGAGCATTGATATTCGTGTCTTGATTTATGTGGACGATCTTATCGTATGTGGGAATGATGGAGAACGATTAATAAGTTTAAGAAATATCTTGGTAATTTGTTCACATGAAAGATCTATGGAGACTTAAGTATTTTCTTGGGATTAAAATTTCTCGCAATAAAGAGGATTTGTCTCAAGTCAAAGAAAACATATTCTGAACATAATAAAGGAAACTGGTATTCTCGACTCAAAGCCTGCTATAACACCAATGGAACAAAATCATCATTTGGCTACGGATGACAGTCCTCTCTCGACTGATCCAACACGCTATAGGAGGCTTGTGGGAAGACTTATTTATCTTACAAATACAAGACCAGACATATCTTATTCAGTACACATATTGGCTCAATTCATGCAAAACCTGTGAGAGGGACATATGGATGCAGCTTTACGAGTCGTACGCTTACTCAAAATAAGAGCTGGGTAGGGGGTATTGCTCAAGTCAGAGACGGACTTGAAGTTCTCGATTTACTGCAATGCTGTTTGGGCGGCTTGTCCATTGACAAGAAGAAAGTTGACGGCGTACGTTGTTATGATAGGTGATTCTCCAGTGTCTTGGAAGACAAAGAAACAAAATGTGGTGTCACATTCTTCAGCAGAGGCAGAGTATCGTGCCATGTCTATTGCCACTCGTAAGTACAATGGCTGCGACATATCTTACGTGATTTGGGGTTTGCATCAAAGACTCCAGCTCGGCTTTTCTGCGATAGTAAATCTGCGATATATAGTTACAAATCCAGTGTTTCATGAACGTACTAACATGTTGAGATTGATTATCATTGGGTCCGAGATGCTCTTACGTCAGGAGTAATCACAGCAGCATACATCGGAACAAATAAGCGGCTGGCGGACTTGCGAACAAAGGCCTTAGGAAAAATTCAATTTACTAATCTTATGTCCAAGTTAGGCATTTGTAATACGCATACTCCAACTTGAGGGAGTGTTATGATAATGGAGTATATTATTTAGATAATTATGAAAACATTAGAGATAAGTACTCTAATGAGGTCAGTTAAGTAGATAAGGCCTATGTAAAGATGTATATAAATAGACAACAAATATTTAGTAAGTACTTTCTTAATACTTTATTTTATCTTAACCACATTTACCCTTGATTGTAAGAACGTAAACAAACACTTATAACATGCGTCTCTTTAGACAGAATGTTAGAGGAAGATAAATGAGAAGGAGGAAGCTAATGAGGATCTTAAGGTACCTCCATTTTCAGAGCCTCCTAGGATCCTCCAATTCTCTACCTGCCAAATTGATGCATCATGGACGATAATGGTAGTGTAAGTGGCTTACGGTGAAGACTTAAGAATTAAATGGGTTATGAATGCTTCAGATTACGGGTGTGTAGAATAATCCTATCAGCTTTACATGCCGAGATGGAATGCCTACTTTGGGCAGTCTCATGTATGAAAGATATGAGGATATTCTCAGTACGGATTGAAACGGACTGCTCGGACCTAGTGGACATGTCTACTAAACCAGATGATTGACCGGGTTTCGCGACAGAGATCAAAGTGTTTCAGCGACTACAAGAAGATTTCGAGGATGTGAGTTTGTCTCATACTTCGTGAAGTAGAAATTATCGAGCGGATGGACTAACTAAAAAAGTAAGGAGTAAAGGCTATACATTCTAGATCAGACTAGATCACACGGAGGTCCTCTCTGGAGAATCGACTTGTCTGGTCATGATTTAGATTAGATGGGCGGCTGACAAAAAAAACAGACACTTATAACCCTATAGGGTTAACTAGTCCTATATTTTTTTGTTTAGATTTAAGAAGGAATTTTAGAGTACTAGGCTTAGAATTTTTACAAAAATATAAATAAATATTTGAATAAAAATATAAAAATTTAAAATAATTTCAAAAAGTATTTTCGAATCTGAAAAAAAATATCTTGAAAAAATTAAAAAAAGTTTGAAAAATATATTTTCAAAAAATAAAAATAAAATTTGCAAAAGTTATAACTCGAAATTTGTTTTAAAAATGGTTTTTATTTTTTTATTTAAATAATTATTTATGTTTATATATCAAGAGTATAAATATCTTTGTTTCTTTAATGAACTCTCATGGTTAGGTAATATTAAAAATGTCCATTTAGAGAAATTAAACATGAATAATAGTACTAAATGGAAGGTAAAAGTTAAATTCTTCCTAAACTAAATATGTATACAATATTTATAATATATATAATATTATAAAATTAAAATACCAGTTTTATGTATAAATACTAATATATAAAATATAATTATTGATAAAATTAAAAATTTAATATATTTCAAAAGATGATCAGAATATAAATATATAAATTTGAAATTAAGATATCCGAATCCAGTTTTGACGGATCTGAGATTTTACTATCCCAATCTGATTCTGATGGATCTAAGATTTTACTAGATCTAGATCCAAACACCCAAAATATCCTATTTTAGATAGATCTTGGACCCGGATCTGGATCCGGATCCGGATTCCAGATAATAATTCTTGGGCTTGCTCGTCAGAGAATCATGTGAATAACGTTGTAAAAGAATGTGATTATTATATTCTCAGACCACTAGTTAAAAGAATGTAATAACTGTTTTCTATATTCTGGCTCACTATTTTTTTCTCTTTAAAGACTTTGTAAAAAGAATCTGATTATTATATTCTCAACCCACTAATAACCCAGCTTCTGATCGACGTGCCGTATATCCATTTTCGACTCACGAAGGGTTTTGATTATTAATTAGAATACAAGGAAATACATTTCATAATATATTATTAACATAATTTAATTATATTATCAAATTCAAATAAATTAATATTAAAGAGCATTAAGACTATGACTTAAATTTTGTAACTATATAATTAAACAATCACGAAAAAGTTCATTAAAAACAAGTAAAATTGTGTATAGACAGTTGTGTCAAAACATTAGTGGTTTTTTCTTGTTAACGTATCTCCACGATTTAGTAATCTATACTGTTATTTACGAAGTGATTTTTCGCAACGGAGCTTCCACGTTAAAAGTTAGAGCGGTTAATATCTAGATTACCCTTAATGAAATTTATATATAATTTATAATATAATTAAAAATGAAAATTAAAAATAAAATTAGATTAGTATGTTATTATCTTAGATAACTGAGAATAATTAATAGAATAAGTTTATATATATAACTTTTAATGAATACTTATATGTAAAGAAGGAATATAATTGTCTTGATAGATATAATAGTTTGTAGCATCACTATTTTGTTATATGATATTGGACTAGGGCTTCGGTTTGTCCAAGAACAAAAAAAGATGAAAAAGATCCCAAATCAAGGAGTGTTAAAAACGTAGAAGATGTTGTCCATCTCTTCAAGCAAATTTGCTCCACTCACGAGAAGGTTGGGTGATTTAAGTGATGTAGTATTCCATTCATTTAATCAGGTTTTGTTATAGT
>JABAYD010072712.1:0-15204 GCA_014822095.1 Diplotaxis tenuifolia | reverse complement strand
ATTGGTTGATTATAATTACATATGTGGATGTGCTTAAAGGATTTTATTTAGAGCTTTTAATAGAGTAAAGATTCAGGATTAAATTGAACATGTGCCATTCATCTAATTTTTAATTTTGTAGATATTATTTGTGTGGGCTTTAGAATTGACAATGGATTAATAATATTAGTTTAAATTCTATAGTATTATATATTTTAATATAAGTGTCATTTAAATATATATATTTCATTTAAACTAATATGTTGTTCTCTTTTTTTTAATGACCGTATGCTCACATTTGATATATAATTATTTAACTAAAAGTAATTTGCAAAATATTTATTGCTTAGCTAAAAGAGTTAAAAAAAAATATTATGTGTGCAAAATTGTATTGAAAATGTAAAACGATATTTCTTTGAAAAAAAAAGTAAAATGACACTTATTTATAAACATGGAAGTATTGTGTAATTTTGTTATTAGGTTTGAATTGTTTTGTAATTATCCAAAAAGTCTAATACGTTAAAATCAAGTAGTATAAGCTAAAAGAGAAGCAAGTCATAAATGTGAAATAATACAAACTAAAAAGTCAAAACAGTAACCATTTCTTTACTTATGTTATCGAAACTCCTAATTCACTTAATCGTTTTGCTATTTTGTTGCTATTGAGTATAATATAAACTGCCAGTTTATTTAAGATATGTAATATTATATATGAACCGCCTATAAAAGTCTTTGATGGTAAACCTATCTCTTGTGAACATTCTGATTATTTTATGCGATTATGTTATATTAATACTACTAATTAGGTTGTACATTTGAGCTAGTGGATTTTAGACCAACCAAGTGAAGTAGTCCGTGATTTTGTTGAACATCAAATTCGAGTATGATTAACAAGCTGATCTTAAAGTCATCATGGTCAAAGGTGAAAGAAACAGGAAATGTTTTAAACTCCTTATTTAGGGGTTGGTGGTTTAGTAGTGTACAATAAATAAAATTAACTATTTTAATTTGGAGTTTTAAAATTTTAAGCAAATTGGTCAATAACTAAAGATGGTTGGATGAAATCTCCGCTACTGGTTTAAGTCCAACGTTCTTTAAGACTGCATAAAGACCAATAAGTCAAAGATAATAGATCGAGAAATGATGGTTTTTCATCCTTTTTTTTTTTGGGCCGACAAAGTTTGACAATTTCCTAAACATTTTCATACATATATTGTTCGTTTAGATATTTACTCCACTAATTATTGTCTGCTAAACGTTGTTGGCATGTATCAAACAAACAAGTTTTTAAGAAAAAAAAAACTCAAATGGTTACATTTATACGAAAGAATCATCGAGACATACAAAACATCGGCCAACTTCAGAGTCACGAGACAAGTTGTTCACGACACTCTTGTCCCTTTGCGTTCTGGATATTGCTAATTTTGTTCTTTAATTAATCGTTACATTAAATAAACGGCAGGTTTACAGAAAAAAACAAAACATACTAAAACGACATGTTTAATGATTCTATCAACTATGCATTTTTCATTACGACTTTTCAACTGTTTCTATAATTTCTATTTACAATACACACATAATAATCGTCTTTCTAAGAAAGTGGATGGGTTCAATCGAAAGAGGGAAATAGAAAAGACAAATTTAAAAAATTAAAATCAAGTAAAGAGTTGTATTTATTTATAAATGACGTGCAATTAAAGGTATTAAAGAGTGGCAGGTGGGTTAGGTTGTACGGTCACTCATTCAAACAGAGTGTGACCCACCAACTCTCGGCCTGTCCTGCTTTCTCTTACCACAGTACGGAGCAATCTCGTATTATACAAACAAATCATATCCACGGGATAAATATTTTAAATTCGACTTACAAAATAAAAAGACCTTATCTATAAAGCCTGTCGGTTTAGCCCAAAATAATTTTATTTGCTTGGGCCTTTACAAATAACAAATCAACATATTTTAAACCGGGCCGTAGTTTCCGTATTTATTTCTTTTGTATTAGCTAGTAGCATACAATATCATGTAGTAATTAAGTTTCTGATTATGACGTTTTCAGTGGATCGATAGTTTGCGTCTAGTTTTTTCTTTTGGAATATGAAAAACAAATCGAGCGTATTTGTTAAACCGGTCTATATAAGATCGAGCTTTGCTAAAACCATATCAGGCACTGATTGGTTTGCGTTACATTTTTGTCTTTGACTACTGTGGACTAATATGAATATATGGCGCACTACTAAACCTAATTAAATCTATAATTGTTGAACAAAAAAAAAAAACCTATAATTTTTTTGTCGTCCTAAATTAACACACGACGGCATAACTACTACGCTACAAAGTACAAACCTCTAGCTGAACTGAAAAATCAAACAAAAAACGATGAAGGAATTAAAGAAACGAGAGACTATAATCATCCTTATTATATATATTACATAAACATTACACAACTAACTAGAAAACTTTATCAGCAATATCCTGGATTGCAGAGCCTAAGAAAGCACCAGGGAAAGTTACATTTAAATCTCCCTGAGCTTGTTGTATATCAGCAATCGCCAGAAACGAAGCGGTTCTGGATTCGCCAACATGATTAACCATCGAGATATTATGGAAAACAGAAAATAATCTAAGAAAGACAAAGAGAAGCAGAGCAATAAGATAACATAACCGCGAAGCGTTGAAGAACAAGTGATACGCTGCAACTTGAAGACAATACATTTATTTAGGTCTGTATAACAAAAGAAAATTCAGAAGATGATGTTTTTCTTTGCATCGAGAGGTGTTTATATATATATATATATAAATATATACTGCACATATGTGTGTATGTAATTTCATGTACGTGTATGTAATGTATACGCACACAGACATACTCGAGAGACCACTCTGGCCGGACGAGCAATTAATGCTGCAAGCCTTTGTCGACACGATAGTTGTTAAGCGAACCCGTTTATACCGGGGGAAATGTTTTTGTCCGGTTTGGTATGCTTTTGATGAATAAACGACCAGGCAAAACCGGATAATGACATGAGTAATCGGTTTGGTATATAGCCCGGTTTGTTTGATAAACCAGATGCTAAAAAACGAAGTGGATTTATGATTGTGGGTTTCACCCCACGACACGAACACGAACACGAACACGATACGTCTGACATGTAGGTTCCGAATTATTTAACCGTATAAATAGTTATTGCGAACCATAAAAAACCGGTTATGTGTGTTGCGCATTTAAAGAAATACGTAGATACGAAATTTGAATGTATTTATACACGTGTCTGGTGATTCAGCTGAACTGCATAGATGTGACATCTCAACTCATAACCAGAAAATGGTAGAACTTTAACTATGGAAAGAAATAACAAATTTTATGTTTTATAATAGGCCACTATGGAATAATTTAATAACAAATTGCCAAATCACGTCACGATTAGTCAATTTGTAATTTCGAAATGCAGTAGGACCAAAACCGCACTAGAATAAACAATAACTTTCCGAAAGTATAATCGAAAGTGGGTTTCTCTGGTTTGGAGGGAAAAAGCAATCAAAAAATCGTTTTCTTAAAAACTTCGGACCAAGAAAAATTCAAAAAAACAGAAAGAGAAAGAAAGACACGTAGCCAATTAAAAACGAACACGTGTAAAGGCCTTTCTCTACTGCAAACAACAAGCTTTCGGACAAGAAGGGTAAACCCTAATCTTCTTCTCGGGGTTTGCGTTTCAATTTCAAACACTAGAACGTTATCCCCTTGCGAGGACATTTCGGTGGAAGGAGCAATGGGAGACGACAGGCTGGATCTCAAGCTCTCCGATGAGGTTCTGTCGGTGATTCCGATGGATCCTTTTGAGCAGTTGGATCTCGCGAGGAAGATTACTTCAATGGCGATAGCTTCGAGGGTTTCGAATCTGGATTCTGAGGTTGTTGAATTGAGACAGAAGCTTCAGGGTAAAGAAACTGTTGTCCGTGAGCTTGAGGAGAAAGCGTCTCGTCTTGAGAGAGAACGTAGCGAGGCTGATTCGAAGTTGAAGATGGTCCTCGAAGAGAATGTGAGAAACAAAAATTTAATTTCATTATGTCCATGTCTTGCTTTTATCTTATGGTTCCTTAGTGTTAGTCAGTTTCTTGTGCATTTGTTATTGAAGTGTTAGATAGGCTGTTCTGTTTATATTTTCCTCTGTTCTATAAGGACTGTAACGATGGGGTATGAGTTATTGATTGTGTATCTGTTGTTCTTGTAAAGATGATACTGAAGAAGGAGAAGGATTCACTTGCAATGACTGTAACAAAACTCAATCGTGATTTGGCTAAGGTGAGAATTTTTACTGATGCTTTTATGGTTTGTTTTTTTATACATACATATACTCTGGTGTGGGAGACACAACAGCTAATTTTTTTTTTAGCTGGAGACATTCAAGCGGCAGTTAATCAAATCTTTGAGCGACGAGAGTGCTTCTGTAAGACTTTCAAGCTTTATCTTGATTACATATTATTTTGTTGTTTTATGTGTATATTAGTGAGCTATCCATGAGGGGACTAGCTAGTTTCTCTATCTTGTATGCTTCTAGTCTCTGTGTTCAAGAGAAGGTAAGTTTGATTCTTCTCCGTTTGTTATTACAGCAAACAGAGACTGTTGATATAAAGGCATGCGACCAGTCAAGTACTGGATCAACTGGTTCATATACAGGCAAAGGTAATAGCATCCTTATCCAATATTCCCAATTAAAAAAATTGCCTTTGTTTGTTTCTGAACACGTCTCAACCAAGTAGATGAAAGGACCAATGCATACTCAACACACCGTTCTTACAGTGGATCTTCCGACATGAACAATCCAGTTGTCGAAGGTAACATTGAATCAACGTAATCATTCAGTGTTATGCTTTTATCTCGATGCTGCTCTTATAAACACATATGACTTTTTTTTTTTTAACTTTGCAGCTTCAAAATATGCTGGAAACAAATTCTCAATGACACCATACCTCTCTCCACGCCTTACTCCATCCGCAACACCGAAGATTATCTCCACAAGCGTATCCCCTCGAGCCTATTCTGCAGCGGTTTCTCCCAATATAAGATCAGGTGCAGTTTCTCCCTCGAAGACAACAATGTGGTACCCTTCGAGTCAGCAATCATCAGCTGCTAATACTCCACCTCGCAACCGTACACTTCCAGGTTCTTTCAAGATCTTAAAGGATCGCTAACTTGTCAAACATTGATAACATGGTTTTCATAAAAAAATGTTTAAAACTCTTTTCCAGCTCGTACACCTCGGATGGACGGTAAGGAGTTCTTCAGACAAGCCAGGTAAGACCTTTCTTCGCCTCTTCTTGTCTTTAGTATCATTTGTCCCATATTGTTGATTTTCTTTGTCATATATCGTTATTAGGAGCCGATTATCATACGAGCAGTTCAGTTCCTTCTTAGCTAACATCAAGGAACTAAACGCTCAGAAGCAAACCCGAGAGGTAAGTAACCGTGCGCCATTTCTTTTCTTCTTTCGGTATGTTCAGTGTATCGATTCAAAATGGTTGATGCTTTTGACAGGAAACTTTGAAGAAAGCAGATGAGATATTTGGGGATGATAACAAAGATCTCTACCTATCTTTCCAAGGTCTTCTCAGCAGAAACATGCGTTGAACTTAACGTTAAGCATCAGAGTCTTGAATCTCGACCAATGTATGATGATAACCATTGTAGTATGTGTACTCTCGACGGTATCTAGTGACATGCAAAGTGCTTTTCTTTTCACAACAAACAATGAAACATCTCGCTTTGGAAAGTGCTTAGTTTTTACTCTCCTGTGATGTCTCGCTTTAGTCCTAAATATATTCTTGATGGAAACTGCCGTTGTGTTAATTTTTATTTAAATAAAAATTAGATATAATATATACGAATATACTGCCCATAAATCATCACAATAATAGTCTTCAGAGTAACATATATAATGGATTGCATCAGTATATATGCCTTCAGAGTTAGAAACCATACGATATACATACATCACTATTTCATATAGTACATCAAAATATATATCAATATTCGACATGATTATTTTATTTAAGAGACATAGTATTAGTACTACATAGATACGCCTCTATCTTTTCTTTTTCTTTTTTTTACTTTCCCAACATTATCTAATGAAAAAAAATCCACAAAAAAAAGCATGCATAAATAAAGTTTATAATCTTAATTCTTTAGTTGCTACTTGCCACTATCTGCAGCTACTTTGATTTACTTTTAGGTATACACTTACCACGTTCGTATAATACAGGCTATATAGCATATAATCTTATCATTTTTACTGTTTTAAAACTGTTGCAAAGATAAGATCAGGCTAAAGCTAGCACGACCAGAGGGACTCTCCGGCACCATTCTCGTACACAAAAGTCATGTCGACGTCATTAGATAAGTCTTTGTTCGCCGGAAAACTAATGCCACTGGCCATATAAGGTGGCGGTTTAGTGTCAACACGTTGGAGCGTCTTCATATGAACCAGTTCGGCCTGAGCAAAAGCGAGCTGAGTTTGGAGAGTCTCGAGTTGTCTCTGTAATGAAGATATGATTCCTACACATCCGTACACAGGATCCTGCACCCTGGCGTTGGCCTCGTACACAATCGCATTCACCGCGTCGCTCCGGTGGTTCTCCGACAGCACCTACAATCATTACAATTGATTTACTTAGGAAATTAGTAATGATATTTTCTTTATTCTTAATTAGTGACTTGTATACAGTTTATATGAACTATCTAGCATGTTAGTATATTTGACTAAATGTTTGGTCTTCTTGAGTCTAATGTTGCACTTCCATAACTTTTTGTCTCGTGCAATGATGCGACATACACTGTGAAACCATGTAGTTTTAGGGTTTAATGCTCTTGCTCAGATAAATATTTGATGGTCTTTCTAGAAACTTTCAATGATGACTCTCAAATGATGCTGTACTACATGTTATGTCTTCATGTAATAACGATATGTTTGAAACACATGATACGTTTTGTTTGTTTGTAATGATTTTGCAAAGACATTTATTAACAGTAGAAAGTAGTAAGAAGTCGCTTTTATATATTCATTAATTATTCACCCCGTGATAAATTAGTCATAAGATAACAAATAAGAAGAAATAATGCATGATTCTGCCTTTTAACGTGACATGCAATATGGACTTTTGATATAAACTAGAAAGTGACTTCTTACACTATTCTTACACGCGGTTTCGATACTTTCCGAAGATTATAAAATACTTATAAAAAAGTAAATATGATTATGACATTGACAAGATCAGAAACATGTACAAATTAATAAAAGCACAACTAATCAAGAATTTTAAACAAATTAAAGGGTTTAATACGCATGCAAACTAATCTAAAATGTAAATTATTTCATGACCCCATACAAAACCGTTTATTTTCTCTGCAGCTTACACGCTATAACGTTTAAACTGCCATTTAAACTTACATAATGGTACAATTTCACCAGAAAGGAACCATAAGTTACAAGCTCTAGTCATTTTTTTTCGGTCAAACAGTCAGTTTATATATACATGTTTACACCATAATTTTTTTTTCCTCTCAATACAAATATATGTTTCATAGAATTATATATATCCGGTCATAAACATAACAGCAAAAAATGACAAAATAGAGAAGTGAATTTTCACCTGCAGCATCTTGTTGACATTACTAGCACCGAAAACCTTATGGACAATGGCAAATTTGTAAGGCTCTTTAGCCGGGAAATATGGAGCAAAAACGCACTCTTTCACACATTTTCGCCGGAGAAGCTTACAAGCTGCACAGGGCGACACTGCTCCGTGACTGTGACCCTTACGTCTCATTTAGAAGAAACAGTTTTTGAGACTTGAAAGCAAGATCAAGAGGAGAAGAAGACTTTAGAGAATAATCAGTGAGTTTGTTTATATAGAGAAGAAGAGAAAGTGAGACATGAAATCTTCTTGTGTGGGTCCAACCCTAAAGTAATAAGTCATTGGATTTGCTTTGTTTGGACAAAAAATCCCATCTCTATGCCTTAAGATTTCCATGGCCCACCCGAATATTTTCTCACAAGTTTTTTATAAGTATGTTTACGTTGAATTGTTTTCTTTTTGTTTTGTTTGTATACCGATATGAATACTATACATATAGTTTACTCTATAGTTTCTTGCAAGTTGAAGCAACATTGCTTCTCAGTTTTGGTCGGGTATGGAATTGTCACTTCTTGGTGAATCAATTTATAGTTTTCTTTATAATCATATGATATCGTTCTGATACGATTTTCTGATGCTGTAAATCTGCTGATGTTGGTTGCGAGTTAGTCAAGTAAATACAGTTTGTCTTATAAGAATTATTAAAATTTGATTGCTTCGTAGTTAACACATCGATTAATTAATCAACAAGACACACGGCATTTTAACGTATATTGTTAATAACAATAGTTTGCAGTTTTATAAACTTTAAACAGTAGTTTGATCTCTCACATTATATATAATCATATACGTATCAACAACAAAAAGATCATAAATGGATGAATAGTTAATCAATCATAACTACTAAAAGAAAGAGATCGTTTGGTGAAAAAATTAAATATACACTCGCACTCATGCAGTTAATAGTTGGTGTTCCTGGTCGGTTGTTATAACTCATACCATTAGAAAATAAAATAACTGAAAACGATTATAGCTATTGAGAAAAAAAATCAAATAATTGGTAATAGTTTTTTTTTTAAAATAATTGGTAATAGTTTCTTTGGGGTGTAAGCGATTATAACTATCGTACAAGCCAAATAAAGGTTGTATTTAATAATTTCGTGATATAGATGTTCATTTCCATTAAAGTTTCAGTTTGAAGATTTTGTTTCATTCTTGTTGTTGTTGGCAACAATATATAAAATCATGCAAGAAAAGAAAACAATCAAAGAGTTAGGAAATTGATTTGGAGAAATGTTAATAAATGGGTAGGTAATTAGTTTGGTCCACTGGTCTAATCAACATTGAAGAGTAAAGAGTTAATGTAAATGGGCTTTCAGTTTTGGGCTACAAGTTAATAGGCTTTCCATTTACAGGTTTTAGTTTTAGCTGCTTTCCTTTTTTTTTCTCTATTATTACATAAAAATACAAAAGAGGAAATATATTTTTATTTTAAAAAAGCCGGGAATCACCGTCGTTGTTTTTTCGTCGACGATTTTTTTTGGTTTGATCTATCGCCATGGATGAATTTCTGAAGGAGTTTGGAGATTATTATGGATACCCAGATGGTCCAAAGAACATCAAAGAGATCCGCGAGAATGAGTTCAAGAGATTAGACCAAGGTTTTGTTTTTCAATCTTCTCGTTTATCTTATGTTCTTCGAATTGTGTATGAGTTCTTCTATAGTATCTCAAGAGACTTCGAAAAATCGAAGCTTTTGAGCTGAAACTCCGAAGAATGGGTTGGGTCCGTGTAGGAACAGCTAAACTACTTGAGAGTTTCGAAATGAATTGAGTTTGTGTTTGGTCGGTGGCAAATTCGGGATTAGTTAGTAAAAAATAGGTTATGTACGTAATCAATGAGATTTATTATCTGGGCTTGGAGACTTAGAATCATTGGTCACTGATCAGTTCTCATTAACATTTCAGACATTGCTTAGAATGAATGAAACTTTGTTCATGTTAGTGTTTGGTTTCCTAACGGATATAAGAATTCTTTTTCCAGTACAATGTTTCGGCTTTGTCAGTTTTTTTTTGTTTAAGCTTTTTGAGTTTTGAAGCTTGAGCTTACAAAGTTCGCTTGGTATGTGTAGGTGTTGTGTATTTGGATCATGCTGGTTCTACTTTGTATTCCGAGTTGCAGATGGAAAATGTTTTCAAGGAACTTACAAGCAGTGTTTATGGAAATCCACGTATCCTTCCTTATCTTTTGGACCTCATACACATGTTTTACATTTCGTTCTACTAGATGAGATGGCAGATCTAGTAGGCCCTAAATCTCAGATTTTGTATAAGTTTGTCACTTGAAGTTGAGCTCTGATGTTGATTAGTGACATACTGTAGATCTTGTTAATATGGACAATATCTTTTTTTTGTAAGGTTTTATTGCTGAAAGGGGTTCCTTAAGAGTAATATAGATAGTCAAAGTGATATAAGTTCAGCGACCAGTGAAATTATAGCGGATGCTCGGCGTCAGGTACAATTTTCTTAACATTTCTTGAGCTGTTATCTTTAGAATATGGTGTGTTTTTTCCTCTCTATTGGTTTTGTTAATCTATCTGCATTGCACACTGGAATCAGGTACTTGAATACTTCAATGCATCTCCTGAAGAGTACAGTTGCGTGTTCACGTCCGGAGCCACAGCAGCGCTGAAGCTTGTCGGAGAGACATTTCCTTGGACTCAAGACAGCAATTTTCTCTATACCATGGAAAACCACAACAGTGTACTTGGTATTAGGGAATATGCATTAGGTCAAGGTGCTTCAGCATGTGCAGTGGATATTGGAGAGGCAGCTGACCAGCCCGGTCAGCTAGCAAGTTCAGGACCATCTATCAAGGTAAAGCATCGTGCTGTGCAGACGAGAAACACTTCTAAACTCCAAAACGAAAAGTCAAGAGGTCCGTTAGCTCGAGAATCTTCTCTTTGTTCTCTCATCCTGAATAAGTTTGTTCAAGATGTAACGTATGACATCTTCTTGGGTGAACAATCGACGTTGCTAATTTTCTTATCCTGTGTATCATGTTGTCTTATATTGACAGGAGATGCCTGTAATCTATTTGCTTTCCCTTCAGAGTGCAATTTTACGGGCTTGAGGTTCGACCTCGATCTGGTGAACTTGATAAAAGAAAATAGTGAAGCTATCCTAGAAGGCACTCCCTTTGCCAAGTACGTGCGTCTTACACTCTCTCTCATTTCCTCAGTGGCTTGAATTAATACTGAATGATAATCCAAAAGCAATCGAGCTTTCTTGTGCATAGTGAATATTTAATGTACATGATTCTTGAGTTTTGAGTTATATACAGCCTTTGAATAGGATAAGTAGCGCTATCTAGAGATGAACCGTGTACATTTTGATGATTAAACACAACTTATAATATGAGCCCCAAAACACCTGGAAACTTTTGGAAGAACTAATTTGGCTTGATCCGATACTTCTCCTTTTATTGATTTCATGTGCGTATAGAAGTTGAAGAGGTTAGCTCTATTGGTTTTATTTCGTTTTGACTTGCATCATGGCTTATTACTTGCTATTAGGAGCAAGCGGTGGATGGTCTTGATTGATGCTGCAAAAGGCTGTGCTACACAACCACCTAATTTATCTGAATTCCCTGCAGATTTTGTTGTTCTGTCATTCTACAAGGTAGCTCCTGGAAATTTTCTAAAAATAAATGATTAGGTTAAGTCTTTCGTTATCAGATTTTAACTTTCTTGTTTTCACTGTTCTCATGAAGTTGTTTGGTTATCCTACTGGGCTTGGTGCTCTCCTTGTACGGAATGGTGCGTAATTGTTCCCGAGGTTCATCTCCTTGTGGGTGTCTTCGTAAATGTGACTGTAGTTCAGAAATATTCTCTTTAAGTTTACAACTCATACAAAGCAGTTCTGTTGTTAAGGTCTCCAATATTATTTCTCTTTATTGTTCCTTCTTTCCAGACTCATCTCTCAAGCAAGATCTACTTGTACTATTTTCTGAAACAAAGATTGTAAATGCTAGTTTCTCATACTTTTTTCTTTATTCTACAGATGCTGCCAAATTGCTTAACAAAACTTACTTCAGTGGAGGTATGCATCTAATTTGGTTAGGTGAAATGGTTGAGTTATTATGCCATTTGATGAACTTAGTGCTTACAGGCACTGTTGCTGCTGCAATTGCTGACATTGACTTTATTAAAAGAAGGGAAAGGGTGGAGGAGTTTTTTGAGGATGGTTCTGCTTCGTTCTTGAGCATAGCTGCCATACGCCATGGATTCAAATTACTCAAGTCTCTTACTACTTCAGCAATTTGGATGTGAGTAGAACTTGTGCTTACCATGAAAAATTGACTATAAATTATCTTCTCTATAGAAGATCATCTGGTTGGGGTTTTCCTGCCGTTTTGAAGACTCATATGCTGCTGGTCGTTGTCAATCATTGTTTGGAATTTGTAGAACTTCAAAAGTTACCTCCAAACCATCTGCTAGTGTATTAAGCTAAAGCGTGTTCTGTATCTATTTCCCAGGCACACAACATCACTGTCCATGTACGTGAAGAAGAAACTTCAGGCTTTAAGACATGGAAACGGCGCTGGTGTATGTATTCTGTATGGCAGTGAAGATCTGAACGTAAGCTCTTTCATAATAAAAGATAGATTTCTCGTTTCACATAATTTATCAAACCTTTCATTTATTTGGTTAACAAAATACTTCAATAAGAAGGAAAGCAAGGAATATAAGAAAATACTTCATGTTACTTGGTTCATTCTAAGTTTTATGTTCCAGTTATCTGCACATAAATCAGGCCCAACGGTTACATTTAACTTGAAGAGACCTGATGGCTCTTGGTTTGGTTACCTGGAGGTGGAAAAGCTTGCTTCGTTATCTGGAATTCAGTTACGGGTATGTTTTGGAAACACACTTCAGTTTTTTCCCTCTTTGAGTTCTTCTACCTACCTGAAAACAGAAGAGAAGTAACTTGAGTAAGATGAGGGTTTTGCATTTTTTGGCAATGTGTAATCTTGCATTAAGTTACTTGATGCGGAATTCATTTTGGTGTAGACAGGATGCTTTTGCAATCCTGGAGCATGTGCAAAGTATCTCGACTTGTCTCATTCTGATCTACTGTCTAATGTTGAGGTACAATTGTTCTCTTTTTTCCTTTTCTTCTTACTGGCCTTGGAGTTACCAGATCGGGACTTCAACCTAACATCCTTTATTTTAACCCAGGCTGGGCATGTTTGCTGGGATGACAATGATGTGATAAACGGAAAACCAACAGGGGCTGTTAGGGTCTCATTTGGTTATATGTCAACCTTTGAAGAGGCCAAGGTATATGTAGCTTTCTTTATTTAGCGTCTCCTTATTTCCATGTGTGCGAGGCTGTAGAATTTATTTGAACAAATCTCATCTTCTGCTGTGGTTACCTAATTTAAACTCTATGCTTGGTTTACAGAAATTTATTGATTTTATCCTAAGTTCGTTTGTCTCACCTTCAAAGAAGATTGGGAATGGAATTGCTGTCTGTGGAAGATTTGCTCAACTTCCTAGTGAAGGTATAAGCTTAAATCTTTTATCGTGCTTTATTCCTAGTAACACTAGCCGTTGCTACTAATCTCTCTTGATATAAAAATGACTTGATTCTGCTCTGCCATTCATTCCCTAGTTTGGTAAATTGATGCTTTTGTTAGCCACACTTATAAGCGAATGTAGATTTCCGTTGTATGTTGTTGAGGTAGCAAATACTTCGTAGACTATATATGATGTCTGAATCAAAGGATCCTGCTTTTTGTTGTTACACAGAACTTGAAAGTAAAGAATCCATTCCAGGCTACTACCTTAAATCAGTTACCATATATCCAATCAAGTCATGTGCTGGATTTTCTGTAAATCGTTGGCCACTTTGCAGAACAGGTATCTTATTTAACTTGCTTTCTCATACAATAACCCAGTACTGATTTTCTTGCAACTATTAGTGGTTGTTGGCCTGGTGACCTCTTTGACGTTTATGATTGACTTGTGTTTTATGTTTAAAACATACTAAGGCCTGTTGCATGATCGGGAATGGATGATTCAGGGTCTGACGGGTGAACTTATTACTCAAAAGAAGGTACTAGAGCATCTTCTAACTTGAATACTATTATGTACAGATCTGTCTGCAAAGTTTTGATTTTCTTGGAATTGGCTTCTAGGTGCCTGATATGTCTCTTATTAGCACCTTTATCGACCTTGAGGAAGGACTATTGGTTGTAGAATCTGCTCGCTGCAAAGACAAGTTGTACATCAGAATCAAGTCTAATTCCTATAATTCAAAGAATGATGAGTTTGATTCACATGACATGTATGCGTTGCTTCCTCTCCCTCACATATAATGTCTTGCTTCAGCTTTTTTTTTGGGGTAAATCTAACTATTAAGTGTGACTTTTGGATGCAGACTTGAAAACCACATCGACGAAACAAGAATCAATAGTTGGTTCACCAATGCCATTGGTCGGCAATGCAAGTTGGTACAGTACTCTAGCTCTACTTCCAAACACTGCTTGAACAGAAACAAGAGTCCTGGGCTGTGCAGAGTTTTGGAAAGCAATATCAACTTTGCTAATGAAGCTCAGTTCTTGTTAATCTCCGAGGAGAGTGTTGCTGACCTAAACAGAAGATTAGAAGCAAGTACGTTTATTATCTCCTTCCTTTAACCTTACATCTTATTCCTTGCTCTTCCTTCACTAAAAATGTTTTGAGTTGCAGAAGGCAAGGATACCAACAGAGATCTTGAGAAACTAAATCCACATAGGTTCAGACCAAATCTGGTTATATCCGGAGGTGAACCGTACGCAGAAGATAAATGGAGAACTCTCAGGATAGGAGACAGTAGTTTCACGGTATGTCCATGGACCCGTTTAACATTTGATTACTGATCATATTGTACAAATGTCACAGTTTTTAATGTTTTGTTTCTCCCTTGTGATGCAGTCGTTGGGAGGTTGTAATAGGTGCCAGATGATAAACATAGGTAATGAGAGTGGACAAGTAAAGAAATCCAACGAGCCCTTAACAACTTTAGCTTCATACAGGAGAGTAAAGGTTGGTTCTACATTCTTAAACCATTCGTTCTCCATAATAAGATAATGGTTATTTCATAATTGTTTATGAAGTAATAATATTCTTTGGTCTTTTATTTGGATTTTCAGGGAAAGATATTGTTTGGAACTCTTCTGAGATATGAGCATGATGCAAAAACAGAGTCTTGGATTCGGGTTGGAGAAGAAGTCAATGCAGATAGTGAATAGCTTCAAGCTTGAACCTTCATTCATGTGCTGTGTGTGTGTATTAGTGTACACCAATAATTGCATCTTCATACATGGACTGTATGTGTATACCAATAATTGCATATAAACAAAAGAAACCACAGGAAGACAACATGCATTAATCTTTTACTTTGACGTGTATACCATTGTACGTTCAACTTTCTAAAAAAGAAAATATGCAAATTCCGAATAAAATAGAGGTGTTTGTAGATGATAAATTTGTTAAGGATTCTCTATATGGTTGACGTTAGTATTTATCTTATTACTTGTTGTTATCTCTAT
>JABAYD010072661.1:0-10582 GCA_014822095.1 Diplotaxis tenuifolia | reverse complement strand
AAGATAAAGAAAAGTTTATGGCGTCAGAAAGTCACCATGCCAACTCAGAAAGCTTCAAATCCATGACATCGTTTTACATAAGTCAGCATTATATTATTTTCTTATTTTTTTTTTTGACTTAAACGTTTTTTTCTGAATCATGTCCCAAACAAATTACAAAAATGTGTTTCAAAATTAATTAGTAAAGGTGTTTAGGCAACTGAGATTCTGCTGAATGAAAACGTTTTTACATGTATTTGATGTGTAAGGAAACTAAACAAGAGATACGTATTCACATGCATGTGAATGTGATGTGTAAGAAACTAGACAATACCACACAAAAATAAAAGTATGCCGTCTCTTGACAACGTGTAGTAGGTCAAAAAGCATGTCGGAGTCTAACGTGAGGGGCGTGTGATCCTAATCAAAAGCAGCCAAACACATTGCTTTAATCCTAATCACCAAAAAAGATTCAAACTGAAAAACCTTTCTTCTTGCTGAATCGTTGATGACTCATCCTATGCTCTGAAAAATGTTGAAAAGGATTCATTATCTTATCTTGTCATTGCCCTATAAATACCTCAAGCCCTCCACCAAAGCATTTCATCAATCAAACAACATCAACATTTACACAACCATCTAAAGACTAAAGATGAACATGAACATGAACATGAACATGATCAGAGCTGAGCAACAAGTCATTACTTATCCGACTTCGAGTAACAACACAAAATCAGTTCTTAAAAGGAAGCAAACCAGTGGTTTCACCAATGGAGGTAGAGACCAGAGCAAGTTAAGACCAAAGCTAACCGAAACAGTGAAGAGAAAGCTATCCTTGGGGGCTAAGATTCTTCAGGTAGGAGGTTTAGAGAAGATCTATAAGCGGCTCTTCAGAGTCAATGAAGATGAGAAACTCTTCAAGGCCTACCAGTGTTACCTGTCCACTACAGCGGGCCCCATCGCTGGCCTTCTCTTCATTTCTTCCAAGAAAATGGCATTCTGCAGCGAGAGATCCATAAAGGTAGCTTCACCTCAAGGAGACATGATCCGAGTTCACTACAAAGTATCAATCCCTTTGTCCAAGATCGAGAGAGTGAACCAAAGTCAGAATATGAAGAAACCGTCACAGAAGTACCTGGAAATAGTTACCGTCGATGGTTTCGACTTCTGGTTCATGGGGTTCTTAAGCTACAAGAAAGCTTTTAATTGCCTTGAGAAAGCTCTTTCTCTGAGCTACAAAGACAGTGAAGAGCAATAGTTAAAGCCACTGTTTCTTAGGAGCTTCGGAGTTTCTTCTTTACCTGATTGATTCAGACAATAGTCTTAGAAAGATAGGCAATACTGTACAATCTCAGTTTCGTATAGTATGTATAAGTGAATTCATTTATCTTTGCAAATCTCAATCAATCTTAAAGAACAATGAATTGATAGGAACTAACCAAAGATCGAATCAACCAAACTCAACACTCAAGAGTTTCAACTCTTGAGACAAATCTGAATTACAGAGTCGTAACTCTTCTGTTTCTACATGAATATATGATGAATCAACAACTACACTACACGGAACTGAGGTCTCATCATCACCACTTAGAATCAAACATGCTTTGTAAATCCCATTTCCAGGTGGTAGATTAAGTAAAGATGATCTCGGCACTGAGATCCTTCTTTCACTCAGTTTATCTCCGGTGTTGTTGACTTGCAAGATAAGCCGATGTGCTCTGCCAAGGAGCTCTGATACGTAACTCATATCTCCAGCAGCAAGAGCTTGGCGTACACGTGTAGAAGAGACTTGCCCTCTGTCTTTTGAGTCCCCTGAGTATGTCTTCTCTGAGTCTTGCTTTTTGTCCATCACAGAGGTTATGATGTAAGCACCAATACCATACTCCTCGCATAATCTCACTAGCTCAGAGGCATCACCTGAAGCTTTATATCCAAATCTGTAGTTTTCGCCTGTTGGGAAAAGGTTATATGAGTGTTTCAGCATGAAATGAGTTTGATATCTTTTTAAACTTCACCTGCCACAACTCCGCAGACTCTGAGCTCTTTTGATAGCTTCTCCACAAATTCTCGTGGTGTAAGATGACGCACGCTGGCGAATTCAATCTCGTACTCTACTGGTGCTTTGTTTCCACAGTATGAGTCCCAAGAGGTAAGCACCCGTTTTCGATCACATTTAGCCACTATTGGAGCCCTGCTTGTATAGATTTATGTGTCAGTTGTTCACCATGTGATAGAGCATAGATTAATTTTAAGAAAAAACGCAGCCAAAGGGGATATTACCTAGGCTCCCAACCGAATACCTCAGCCATTCCAACAAAAGATAAGAGATACGGGGTTCCGACTTTGGAAGCTTGAATAGCAAGCTCTCGATGGCCAACATGCAGCGCATCAAACTTCCCTAGAGCAACAATACCCCCTGAAACATGACATGTCAAAAATGATAACATCTAATAAAGGCAATGCAAACCCATCACACAACTTCTAAACATCACCAAATGCTAACATCTAGTAATATCCATCGTTCTATCGAGTGTTTCTAGTGTCGCACCGCACTTAAAGCTAATTATTGCATAGTCCACCATTAAAAACTAGAAAAGTGTTGACTGTTTTTAAGCAGTTGGGTTTTAGAAACAAGCAAGGACGATACCTGAAACAGGAGTTGACCCATCAGCTAGAAGCTCATGATCATCTTCTCGCTGGCTTTGGACGAAGAAAACAAAACACATAATGAGAAAAAAGACGCCAACTTTTACAGAAAAATTAGATAACTCGTAAATCTTGTCCAATTAGAAAAAAGACATCAACTTGTACATCAGTTAAGAGAACAGTAACGAAACTCGTAAAAACTTGTCCAATCAAGAAACATATCTCGCGTCAGACAATGCACACAACTCCAGTACAGTTAGCTAGAACCTAAACTTAGAAACTCAAGATGCAAACTTTAGATTCCAATATACTCAGCAAGAGACCGACATAACATCTAAATATTCAAATCGAGGAGTACATCAAAAAGAACCTGAAACAGTTGTGTAGGATAGGGGTTTCGCCGGAAGTCCTGTAATGAATCCCAGAGGAAGAAATCATCCGGCGACGCAGTTTATGACTGAGCTGACCTCTCGCCTTAGCTTGAGAAGAAGGTCTGAGGAAAAATGAAGAGAGCTGCACGATCTTAGCCCCACAAAACCCTAACCCTAATCCAATCGATGTATGATGATGATGGTAATCGGATAAATGCTGCAAGGCACGTGAGCCTCCGCACAACATGGTCCCTCCTCGTGATTAACGATCCGCCCCTAAGCTCTCCCTCTCTCGGAGACTCTCCGCCGGAGCTTACCTACCTACCACTCTGGTTAAGGTTTTACGACAAGAAGTAGACAACAAACCCTCTGGCTTAGACAGAGTGTTTGAATAATGAATACCGTCTCAATCTTCCAGCTCAGCTAGAGTGTTTTGAATACCACTCAAAACCATAACTCTCTGCCTCAGAAAGAGAGTCTTGGTAACACCCAGAGAGAGCTAACCAAATCCAATAGAACCATGTAAAACCAAAATCAGAAACTGAACCAATATGAAACTCAAAGCAAAAATAAGATTAATCCATGGCAAAAGAAATAAACTATCAGCTTTATTTTCAGTCAGGGGTTGAATAACCAAAATACTCACCAGTGACAAATACATTTATGTAAAAACATGAGTAATCTCTTTTCATGAAACCTTAACCACAGTGGTCAAACCAAAATTTTAATCACAAACTGAAACCAATATGAAACTCAAAACTAAAACAAGATTACTCCATGGCAAAAGAAATAAACTATCAGCTTTAATTCAGCCAATTTCATAACCAAATAACTAAATCTAGACAAATTCATTTAATGAAAAACATGAGTAACGTCTCTTTCCATGATTTTCTATGTAACAAATAATTAACCAAACGTAGTAAAATGTTACTAAACTGATTCAAATGTGTTTCAGTTTACAAAAGGAACACCAGAGTGAACCCTCTGCGCATACTCCACATACTGCCTCCCAAAAAACTGCTTCAAGTAATGCTCCTCATAAGGAATCCTATCCGCAAAGAACTTCCACACCACAACCGCAAACGCAACCACCGAAACAGGGTTACACAGCATCACCTGCGTCCCTACAGACCAGATAAGAAACCCGGAGTAACTAGGATGCCTCACGATTCTATACACTCCTTGCGTCACAAGCTTGTGATGCTCCTCGTGGCGTATCTTTATAAGGTGCGTGAAGGATCTACCCGCTGTGATGATCGCGGTTTTGCGGAGGATTTCGCCGAGGAGAATCATTATAAGACCGAAGTTGCTGATCCACCAGTGTTGTTTCAGGTTTGGGAAGAGAGTGATCTCGGTTAGGTACTCGAGGATGGAGACTAGCATTGCGAGAACATAGTGTTTGGTGATTAAGAGTGAGCTTAGAGTGACTCTCGATGGTCCGTGAATGGCTCTGGCGAGAATGTATTCTGATGTGTGGAAGAAGATTATCGCCAGGAACATTTGTGTTAACTGCCTGAGTGCAGTGTCACTAAAGATCTCTGTCATTGGTTCTTTACAAGGTTTAACTCTCAAACCTGAAAAAAAAAACATCATATTCCTATGAAGGAATAGGCCAAAGATAGAAAGCATTCAAGTATCCAAAAACTCTCACTTGACTAATAAAGAAATCTTTAAACCAAAGTCTCAAGAACATTAAGCTCAATCAATGTAACAAATCAACCTTAATTGTTATAAATCAGCTCAACTGTAGATAAATATAACTGTGAGCTACAGTTTGTTATTCGTTTAATGTTCTACTTCATACTAAACTAAAATCTTCTTACATCATTAAAGAGAATCAAGATATGGTTCCAAGATAGAGTTATTACATGAGAATCGAAGATCTAAAACAAGGAGTTAATGATTAGATGTATATAACTGAAAACTTTTGGGTTTCTAAGAGCAGAAACCCAAAATAACAACGAGGATCTGAGACATACTTACTTGAAATTGATGTCTGCTGAGACGGAAATACGAGATTTTTCCCTAAGCTGGCAGTGAGAATCGCGTGGACTTTGAAGGAGAGGAGTAAAGTTTACACTTCAAAAAGCTTGATTCTTTGCTTCAGACAATAAAAAGGGTTTACCTTTTTCAGACAGGAGATCCCTTCTGTTCGATTTGTTAACCTCCGCGAGAAACGATTGTCTGAATCGCAGAGATGGGTAGATTCCGGTCAAAATCACGTTTGCAGGAACTCTAATTGCAAAAGAACCAAGCTTTTAAGGGTTACCGGTTCGCAACCGGTTTGATATGATTTCACCGGTCCAAGTAGGATTTTAATATGTTTAAGATTTACTGAAAGAATTTTACACTTGATTAAACTCAACTATACCATCATAAATTCAAATTAAAAAAAAATTGAAGTACTTTAAAATTTACATATGTTTAAGATCATCTTACTGAAAGAATTTTACACTTGACTATTTTAAACTCAACTATACCAATATTTTCATATATTCAATTTTTAAAGAAAAATTAAGTGCTTTAAAATTTAAATATATTTCAACCTCTTATGTATAAAGTTATAAACACATATTATACGAGTTTTTCACAATTTTTTTTTTCAAAAAAAAAATAGAGAGACTCATTGAATCTATCTGATGCTTAAATATGTGTTTAAATGTTTCACATTACCAACCAATCGTTTTTTTCCGGTTCCAATTAGCTATGATATTTATTGATCTTTTTTTGTTAGTAGATAGTTAGATTTCAGTTACATTAACATTTTCCAACAAACTTGGGGAGACAAGTACTGTGTAGTGCAGAGCCATAACCTTTCCAAAAATATTTCTGATTGTATGACAACCTCTTGTGGAGCTGTTGTGTTTACAGTCCTAAGCGTCCAGCCTTCTTTCATCCGGTTGAACTGGTCACGAAGAAGCTAGTATGTTCGGTATAGACCATTTATTAGCAACGTTCCTATTTTTCTTTTACGGTGCAATTTCCAAAAAAAATTATTTCCTTCGAAAAGGTTAATAATCATTTTCAATTTCACTACCAAGGTCCAAGCTTATACAAACACTAGAGAAGAGTTTTACCAAAAAGAGAGCAAGCACAAAGTACTATCTTACATCAAATAATAAATTTAAGGACCAGTTCACAAGAGCTTGACATATACACCTTTTTGTTTTTCTTATCTTCAATTCTCTCATTCATACAAGTCACGAGAAGCATTCAGAATCACAATCCTTTGACCGGACGTGAAAAGATATCAATGTTCAATAATAGTTCATGTGGGCTCAACTTCACTGACGAGAAATCCACATAAAAGAAGAAATCATGCACAAAACGTACAAATAGCTTCTTCTTCTTATTTTTGCTGTTCTTTATGGTGTTTTTAGTAACAACAATCATCAATCAATCGACCTCACTACCTCTCACTCTCTCTACCACTTAGAAATCCTAATACCAAATATTATTAAAACCTAAAAACCCTAATCAAACAAGCAAATAAACTATAACTAAAATTTGAGCAACAAATCAAGTACTCTTTAACCCTTTTATAATTAGAAGACATAATGCACGTCGTACGTACACAAGTTTTGGCCCTTATCAACGTGTGTCATCATCCTGTTCCCGCCGATCCGACCCGGTATTCCCACCGGATAAAGAAGCCAGCAAATTAAGATGATGACCCGGAAGATAGTTCCCAACTCTAGCTGCTGAAGCCTCACCCATTGCAGCTGAAGCTTGTTGTTGTTGTTGCTGCTGCTGACGGAAGAATAAAGTAGCTGGTTGCTGCTGCTGCTGTGTAAACAACATCTCCGGCGGAGCTCCGGCAAAGCTCCAAACTTGTCCGAAATCCGGCCTTGTCGGAACCGCCCAAAACCCACCACCACCACTCATTAAAGAAGCCCCCATTGTGGGTCCAACTGTTAACCCTCCTCCTCCTCCGTTACCGGCTTCTCCCTCCCCTGGTCTCACGCCTCGCTTCCCGAGTGTGAAGGAGGGAGAAGTGGTGGAGAAACTCGCTGGAATTGTGCCTGTTCCTGTGGCGGCTATGATAGAAGGCTCGGCTTGACGTAGGAGCCACTCTATGGTCTGACCGTCTGATTTGTGACCTAACTCTCTAGTCAACTGGAAAACTCGAGCTGCGCATATGATCGGCATACGAATCCGTCTCCCTCTCTCGTCGACTTTTGTGTGTCGATCTTTCGTCGGTGGCTTCTTCACGGCGTTAAGGGTTCCTTTGTTAACTGCTGACGTATGCTCTACTATGACGCCGTTAGGCACTGTTCCGTCTTTGCTCGTCATGGAGTGTCGGCGGGAGGAGAAAGAGAGAATGTGAGAAAAGTGATTTAAAGCGTATAGCGAGGAGCTGGTGGAGACAGGAAGTAGGGCACATGGCTGGTGGTGGGGCCCCACACAGCTCATGTATACGAAAGTTGTTCTTTTCTTTGTCCTGGACGCGTTTAGGATCACGCGTTGACTCCGGTGTTGACTGTAGCGTAGGGACCACGTTAAGGCAGGAGAATTTAAAATTTTAGGGTTAAAATGTGGGTCCCTTGTATATTTTAGTTGTCCGAATTGCAGGAGAAGCTTAATCACGAGTACTAATTAAAGTCTGGATCAAATCAATTTAGTTCATTGTAAAATGTAAATGATGTGGAAACTTAGTTTGCAATATAAAAAAAATTACAAAAAAATATATACTAATATTGTTTGCATTTTACAGTTTCTACGATCGTTGAAACGTTATGTGACATAGGTCGTTGAGGGCCCAAGGAGACAGAAGTGGGATAAGAGACAATCAATGACGTAATTATTTGGTGAATCGACTTTGTTACACTAGGCACTGATTACCATTTTGTTGGTTTGATTATTTATCTATAAATTTTCAGATAATTTGCTTTTGTGTTTCTAATACAGATGGATCTAATAAAATGACAAGTAGGCACTTTCTGACACTGGTAGTAGTATTGTGCAACCACTCCAAATGGACGATCCCCACGCAAAATAATGAAGCATCTACTAGTGTGTGCTAAATGATTAGTTATGGGTTAGCTGGATATATGCATCGATAATCTGTAAACTTTAAACATTAATTATTGCCAATGATCACCCAATAACCATAGTTGTACGAATCATTTGACGATGTCAAATGTGATAAACAGCTGGAGCCCATTCTTACTTTTTTATTTTTTTTAAAGTTGATACTATAATTATAGGGTGTGGACCAAAATACAAGAAATTAAGTGACACTTAGCTTCCAACAAAAGAATAATCAACTCGTGCTTCATCATTCAAGTATCTTTTCCTAGTTTTCACTTGGCGATGCCTTCTTAGATTTTCGTCACTTACTCAACCAATCAGAACGAGCCACGTAAACTTTTGTTGAGGATAAGGTTCCTTTTATCCTCTCTTTTCCTTAAAATTTAGCAAACTGCGATCATCAATAAATTGTTTTGTTTGGTTCCCTTCACCGTAACATGGATTAAACTTTTGGTTATTCCTGTGGTTCATTGTCATTTCTAAAAAGTGTAGACACCAAACGTTTTGCATGGAATTAAATGTTTTGATTAGGAACCATGGTTATATAAATCCCAGTTAATGTGACTAGCCTGCTTGGCAAGGCTCAAAATAGTGCAAAGGGACCAAGTTATTGCAAACAATATTATGTTTCATTGCTGAAGAGTAATAGCACATTCCTAGTCGTACCTTCCATTTGATATCCTTGTAAGATTTCTATTAAGTCTAATCTAGTCTGGTCTAGCGCATGTGCATTGCACTTAGTCTAAACGGGTTGTATTGAACGGTAGCCCAGAGCCATCTCAAATGATTTATAGACCATTGTCTAATTAAAAAGTTAATAACTATGTTTGATATTTATTTTAAATTTATGAGTTATAATCTAATAATATATTTATATATGTTAAAAATTTATCATAATTTATCTATATATTTCTTAAAAATTCTTAATTTTTTCTTATTATTTTCTTATTTTTTTTTTGGGCCTGTTCGACCGCTCCACTTGCACATGTTGTTAGACGGCTTTGTACGGATCATCAACATTTTTTTGAGTTAGTTAGCTAGAGAGGTTGAGTGTAGAGATTCTCTAGTTTAACCAAGTCTTGAATCGGTTCGGGTCCTATATATTAAGACTTGTCATTCCTCTAAACAAAATCTATGAATTTTGACATGGTAAGCATCTACAGCTTGTAACAAAGGTTAAGAATCTCCAGATCAACTCGACATTTCTGTTCTAAAACATGTTCCGAGAACTTGTATAAAGAAGGATTGGGATGCAAGGCTCAGAGGAGCACTTGATGCATGCAAGGGTTTGACATTTCTTCATGAGCTTAAAAAAAAAAGAATAGGGAATTGGAGATGTAACGTAGCTTTGTACATTTCGGTATAAGGCCATGTTTAATGGGGAAGACCCTAATTAAATTCTTAATAAATATTTTATTAATAAAGTTAAATGAAATAGTGTAAAATCACTAAGAGCATCTCCATTGGTAAACCTCCAATCTCCATTTCCCATGTAAAATTTTAGTTATTTTACTTTTTTTTGTTTTTAAAAAGAAAACTAATAATTGAACCAATCGCGGACTGCCACGTGGTGAAACAATGGTGAATCGTGTTCATTCCAACGAGTCTACAAGACACGGGTTCACCAAAATCATCATATTTTATTATTTCTTTTTCTTGGTCCGCGTGTAAACTTCCCACACGAATCTTCAATGCGGATGCTCTAAGAGATGTTTCTTATGTGCCTCATTTGAGATACATCTTCTAAAATCTCTTAGTTAAAAGCTGTTTTTTTTCTTCTAATTCTTAATTATAATAAGATACTTCTCTGAGATACATCAATAAACATGCCCTAAGTCGTTACCCAAAATATATTATATCTTTACAATATACAAACCGGGTTCTGTTTTGTACATTTCGGTATAAGTCGGTCTTATTAATCCAATTTACCAAGAAAAATAAACAAACAAATAGTTTTATTTAATAAAAGAAAATTACACAAGCAAAATACACAGAAGATTAAACACACAAGAGCTAGGAACAATGTTGAAATATGGTTATGTACTTGTGATATCTATGTGAGTAGCAACATTGTTCCTAGAGCAAGATAATTAGAAATTTTAAAATGTTTAAAACTCTCACGTAAAGTTTCTAAATTTGTACATTGTGTTGATATAATCATTGATATGAAACATTTTTTTCAAAAAAATTAATTTTTTGTCCAAAACCAACTTTTAAAGCTGCCCACTCTCATTATGGCTCGTTAATACCACCGCCATCCTTTTAACAGATATACACTGAAACCTCTATAAATTAATAATGTTGGGACTATACAAAAATTCTATTTTTATAAATTTAGAGAGATATTAATTTATAGATATACTAAATAAACCAAAAACTCAATTTGAAACTATAAAACTATATTCATTTATTGAAATATTTAGTTTATATTAATTTATCAAATATTAATTTATAGAGATTCTACTATACATAGTTATTATTATATATCGTATATTGTCATCATATAACTAATCGTATTTTATATAAGTAATCATATAATTAATAGTATTTTATAC
>JABAYD010072630.1:895-13712 GCA_014822095.1 Diplotaxis tenuifolia | reverse complement strand
GATAATCCTTGTTTTCATCATATCACAACACATTTATAATATTTCTAAATCTTGTCTGATGGATCAAGAGTTGTGAGATTGAAAACACATACAATCAATTATAGAGCTCGTGGAACCCATTAACCCAACAAGAAGTTGTTCATGTAAATGGGCCTATCAAATCTGTTAGATGCTATCCTAGGCCCAGCCCACTAAAGTCTGTCTGTATGTAACTCTCGTGTCTACGAATCAGACAAGAAGACTTCGAATTGAGCTCGCTCGAGAGGGGAACAACGGAGGAGCAAATGGCGAATCAAAATCCAGAGAGCAATCAACCGTCGAATACGCAGACGTACGGCTTCCCGATCTACGCCGCCGACTGGATCCCGGCAGAAACCGTCAGATCGAAAATCGACAAGGATCAGGACAAGTCCGAAGATGGCAACGAGTCTTCGTCTTCGTCGTCGTCGGCGACCTCTAAGAGCTGCATCGTTTTGGCGGGAGGAGGTGGAGAGGGACGAAGCGGGATCGCGAATGTCGTCTTAATCTGTCGTGTTGATCTCGACACCAAATCTCTCTCCGAACAACCTGTAAGTGTGCATGCGTCGTTAGTAAGTGTGTATCAGATCTATACATTTTGTAGGAAAAATGTATAATTAAAGATTAACTGTTTCAGATGGGTAAGCTTGTGCTTGGCACTGATCTGCCTTATAGGATGGCTGTTCATCCTCGTGGAGGTGGTCTTGTTTGCGCATTGCCTAACAGTTGCAAGTGAGTCTTCTCATTATCCTATATCTCAAAGCTTTGAACTTTTTTTAGGTTTTGCTATTAGAATCTTGGTGTAAAGTGAGGAAACCATATGACTTTGCAGTTCTGTGTGGAAAGACTTTAGTGGGTTTTATGGTTTGGTTAGTAGATAGAGACGTTAATTCATAACAATTTTCGCATTGAATCCACAAATGATTGTAGTTTTTAGATATATCGAAATCCTTCCAACTCATTAGATTTTTACGATTACTATTAGTTCTTATCTTGTCATTTTTGCTTTCAGTACAATTGAAATTAGAAATGTTACTTCCATTGGAATTACTACTATCGCCTAAAAAGTTTCAAGGGAAGTGATAGTACTTGTTCTTGTTCTCTTGATACACATACACTTCGAACTCTCTTTAGGTTTTGCTATTAGAATATGAGTTTGAAGTTCTGTATACAAAGACTTTAGTGGGTTTTATGGTTTGGTATTGGTTAGTAGAGAGAAGTTTCAAGGGCTCTGATAGTACTTGTTGTTGTTGTTGTTCTCTTGATATACAGACGGTTTGATTGGGAGAATATTATGAGTCCAAGAGACGGTGATCAGGCTGGTGAAGAGGGAGAGGAAGTGATTAAAGAGTTGAAAGACGTTGGACAACAGTTAGCTCTGGCGTTTAATCAGGAGGGGTCTGTGCTTGCCGCTGGTGGGGAGGTAGGAAAGCTATTAGATTCAGTCTATTTTATGTAACAGAGGTTCAGTCTCGTTCAAGAGATTTTGGTGGTTCTTATGCATTTTTGTTTTGATGCAGTACAGGATGGGACTTTGAGGGTTTTTGAATGGCCTAGTATGAAAACGTTATTTGATGAGTCTAAGGCACATGGATCAGTCAAAAACCTAACTTTCAGGTGTGTGTACTTTCTTTCTCCTATCAAATTAGGAAAACTTTGATGAGAAAGCAATTGCCTGGTACTGATATTTTTTCGTTTTGCAGTGAAAGTGGTAAGTTTCTTGTATCTCTTGGAGGTCCACTTTGTCGGGTTTGGGACGTAAAGGCTTCTGCTGCCATTGCCAGTCTATCAAAAGAGAAGGTCAGTGGGGTTTTGCTATTTGAATCTTTTAACTTTGTATACAAACTTTTGTATCAAATTTCATGAGTTTGAGTGTTACAATGCAGGATGAGATGTTTGCATACTGCAGATTCTCTGTCGACAATGCAGGCAATGAAGTTCTTTATATTGCTGCAAACACTGGTAAACTTACAACAGAAGTTTTAGATCCCTTTTTATGTCAGAGCTCGTGATTATAACTGATATGTTTTGGGTAGAACGTGGTGGGAGTATTATAACATGGGATACAACAACTTGGAAAAGAAGACGTTCAAAGCTTATGAAAAACTACTCTATATCCGCCTTTAATGTTTCTGCTGATGGGAAGCTTCTTGCACTGTAAGTCTTATTTTTTTAACGCACCTTTGTGACCAAACAGATAGAACTAATACTAATTCTAGTTTTGGTTGTCATAACTTTTTTCTTAATGCCAGCGGAAACATGGAAGGAGATGTTTTGATAGTTGATTCAACAAAAATGAAGACTCACCAATTGGTAAAGAAAGCTCATCTCGGTTTGGTCACCGCACTGAGTTTCTCCCCTGATTCAAGGTGTTTTTTTTCTCTACTCATTAAGTATCTATCTTTCACTGCACAGCTACCGATTCAATGATCATGCTGAAGAAATGAACTCACTATCTGCAGGTGCTTAGTGTCGGTATCTTTTGACTCGAGGGCAAAGCTAACTGTCATTGAAAAAACGCCTGAAAACCGTAAGTATTATTTATGATTTCTCTTTTAATCTTCTCCATCTTATTACTTTTACCCAAAACCGTACCAATAATCCAATTCACAGACGGAGTAAGTTATAAAGATATTTCTAGAAACCTAACATAGTGTTTTGTTAATGAAATTTGCAGATGGAGTAAACTGGCTGGTGATGTTATTGTTGTGCGTGTTGCTATACGTGGTTTCGTATTATTTCTTGATGGCAAAGGGGATCATAAGGAAAGAAAACAGCCTCTAAGTGACCCGAACAGATCATCATATGCTCTCTCCGTTTTATTTTTTCCCTGTTATAACTTTTTGCGTTTGTGTTCTAAACATCTACAAGAAACTTGAGTGCTTTTCTATGTCATAATAATGTAAACTAACGTTGTAAGCAATATACTACGATAATATGCATCAACCAGGCTCTTTTACGTTTCTCATTCCAACTGAAAAACACACTTTAAAATAAACATGGAGTAGACTTGAAACCATTAGTTTAAACTTTTGAGAGAAACTTCCCTCTTTCTTTTTTTTTTGCTTTGATAGTATTAACAATAATCGTTACAATGTTTGGAAACTGGAAAGCCAAAAAGAGAACAATAAAATAAAAATGGAGCCTGTATATATCCCACAGGTTAGCGTATCACCTTTCTTTTCTTCTGTGATTAGATTAGTGGCGCTTCCTTTGGTAGAGAGAATAACCAACGAGCGCTGACATCAAGAACGTCCACAGTACCTGTTGTTTCCATCATATGTGTTACTTGTAATCAGACATACTAAACCAAAAAAGTTTGTATTTAGTTTTTAAACACAATGAACTTTGATGCAATACCGTATTGATGGCCTGCCAGCGTTCGAGTCGTTTTATTCTTGACTGCATATCGTCCAAAACGTTGTCTATAGAAGAACCATCTCTTCTTGGTGACGCTTCCGACGCACTGTTACTACTTCCCTTTTGAAAATGGCAATGAGAAGAGCCATTTTAGGGACATATAACCCAAAATGAGAGAAGAGGATGAAGCACAGACTATTGATTTACCTGGGATTGTATGAATTCCACAAGTTCTTGCAACCGTGCTGCTTGTTGTGTATGTATTCCACTTGAACTTCTCTGGACTGGTGGTAGTCTCTCCAGCACTATTTGGAGGTAACTCTTGATTCAAGAAATGAAATAAGAGATTAGTTTGTGCAATATGTAAATGAAGATGAAGAAAGAAACGGGGTATAAGCCAATGGAACCTTTGTTGTGTATGAACCATCAAGTTTGAGAGCTGAACCAGCAGCAGTCACAGCTTCTTTGTTTGCGCCTTTGATCTGTATGTACGGACTTGGCACATCTTGGAGGTGATCAACCTCAATCAGAATCTTTAATAGCCATAAAAATTAAGAGGGTGACTTATTCATCTCAAGAAGCTTGTTTCGCATTTTCAAACAAGATACTTACCTTTCCGTCTTGGTAAATAAAGGCAGAGGCTTCGATATACGCCACTGCTTGATACCTAAAACCAAGAATAGAGCATTATATAGAGATCGTCTCATGGAATGTGATAACATAAAACGATTGAAGAAGACCGACTGGTACAAAACACTTATTTGATTTCTTGCTCACCCCAGATTAAGAAGACCAGCCACAGTGCTTACGCTAATGTCAAAATCTACTTTAGGCTGAATGATGAAGTTTCCTTCCCTAATTGGCTGTGACACAGCAAAAAAAAGAGTCATGAGACATACTAAATAAGTTCACTGATTAACAAAACACAATCATGAAAATAGAGATTAAAAGCATACCTCACGTATAAGCACAGCGAACCTGCCCTCACAGATTCTGACGCGTATGCAGTCGCTATCCGACAGCTGCCCGTTGGCGGGAAGCCCAGATAGTCTGAAATATATATCGATAAAATTCTGAACCGAGCTGCAGAATTTCGTGGAATCAAGGATGCTGAGAATATCCTGGTACGCAACCTTATCAATGACATGACGAGTAGTAAGTGTTTCTGTAAACAATATGGAAGCTCAGAATGTGTAATATTTGATCCTTACCTGTTTGTTGCTCTTCAAAACAAACAAAGAGCTCTCGGGAGAGAGAACTGGATCAAAATCATTTCGAATCTTGACCTGCATTATAGGGACATGTAAGCACAGAGGCCGAGATAATCACTTTTACAGAACTGAGATTGTTAGAGCACAATATTAGTATGTGAATTCTAGAGTGCAAGTGTACTCACGTGTGCGTGCACTAGATGTGGCTCAATATGTTGCTGGAACATTGGAAATACGGTCATCATTATCTCATTTTGAGACATGAAACACCCGATTCGGCTCTTATCCCTCTGGACTCTGGAAATAAGATGTGAATGAACACCTCCCACCTGTTTTACGAAGCGTAAGAAAAATTAGTCTGTACATGATAAGAAAACAAGATGGATGGAAGAAGAAAACAGCAAAGCGGAAAAGTATCTTACAACAGCAACCCAAAGGTCCAAAGATTGTCTGATTTCTGGATGCAACGCATATACCCCCTCGAAGATGATCTAAACAGCAAGGAAATATAATTTGACAACAACGCTTCAAATGATAACAAAGGCGACAACCATTTTGAAATAGAAAGTATCATATGAGAAGACTATGATCACTGACCACACCACACTCTTCAGAGACTTCAAGATCCTTGAAGCCACATCTTGTACCAGTCTCCAAGTCATATATAGGCAGTTTTGTTCTTCGACTGTTCGTTATGTCAGCAATGTTCTGCAAATGAAGTAGGAAGAGATTTTTAATTTCACCCCAAGGCTGACGAGATTACCTTATCCTTTTACATTCCCAAACCAAAGCGTTACCTTTGAGAGCAAAGGCAGATCAAGGGAACTAAAGTCATCATGCTTGAAATCTTTGACTTGTTCAGACTTGAAGTAATTTTCAAGGGAAACAACTTCGCATCCAACTATATTAGCCATTTTATGGGCCAAGCTAGTCTTACCAGACCCACTAGGACCGCCTTCAGTTAAAGCATTGTGACAAACATATAGTGTAAGAAATAGATTTTCGGCTAAGTAAAAATGATATAAACAGCGAACCAGAAATGTTACCTATTCCCACAATAACAGGTGGTCCTTTATTTTCCAACAGCGCCTGAAACAATAAGCACAAGCAAAACAACCCTTATTATAAAGAGCAAAGTCTCTGCGGTGGAAATAATATCTCCAAGAGGAAACACCTATTCTACTTAACAGAAAGAGATTCCTCCTATCTCTTACCTGTATTGCTTGAACGGACAGAAGCAACCCTCTGTCCAAATCGTATGAATCAGGCATAGGAACAAGTCGTATATTATCCCTGAAAGAGGAATCTGCGGCTGCTTGATGAGAAAGTCTAAGCATAAATGCAAGGATAATACTACTGATAATACACTTCATACGCCATAACACTAAGAGGGAAAAAATATCTATCTTAAGAGAAAGACGAACATACCTACACCAGAGCTTGCTGAATGAGGTGCATCAAAAGAGGTGAAATGCCAAGTGGCAACCATTGGTTCCATTTGAGCTTTGGTCGGAGATCGGGTCCAAGGCTGCGATAAATCCTCAAGGCGGGTGACAATGTTTGGGGTAGTTCGGATCGGTTTTGGTGCAACAATTTGCTTCTCCTGGTTAACGGTTACAGGAGACTGTTGCAAAAGTGGAGGTGTATTCAAGCGTGGGACACCTACAACAAGGGTTAGCTTGCATTAATAAAGATATGTTACACTGGAAAACATAAGAAATGAAACATAGTGGAAACAAGCATGCTTTATCAAGTTCACTGACCTTTACTTTCGAGAATCAGTTCCAGGTATGACTTGGTGATCCAGGGGCCACTAATACCCATTCTCAGAGCTTCAGCTCCCACACTCTACATGGAAAAACATCTATTAACATATACAGTATAGCAAAATGGAGACAAATGAAAAAGCGAGATTCAATTGCTAGTGACAATAAGGTTTTCTAAGGACTTTTCTGCATTGAAGATTGATGTGTTGTTTTAAGGGAGAATCGAGTGCTATTACCTTCCTGTCCGTCCCTCTCAGTACCAGGAAAGTCTCTCCAAGAGTATCAATCGTTTCACGTGACAGAGATAAATTACCATAGCTCACAGCAGTTGAAGCTCGCTTATAACTCACTACAACATTGTAGCCTAAAGCTAACAATCCTCCAAGTGTCATCCGTCCAACCTGCTAGACAATAGCAATTAAGTCACATAGGGAAGCGTTGTGAGGAGTATCTCTGAAAAGAATATGTTCATTCTGGCTCCACTAGGACCATAATCATGCTTTTCAGCAGAGACTACCACAAATTCAAGGAGAAATACTGCACCAGAAACTATAAACATCGTAATTCTACATCACTTAGTCCCTACTTAACAATCCTTTCGACCAAGAATAAAGAGCTAAACATAACTTAAGTTCCATAAAGATACAGACTTAGAAAGCAGGAAACACCAAAAACAGTAGTTGCATGTATTAACTCACCTCAAACTCAGCTTTTGGCCGGATAATGAAATGCTTGTCGACAATTCTTTGGTCCCCAAGCGACAGATAGTACCTTATGCCAGCTTGACGAACTTTTATCCAGTCATTTATACGCGCCTCTTCATTTGCAGAAGGAGGTCTGAGGTACATCTCAATAAAACTGAAAGTAACACCAGGGAACCATGTCAGCATGCATATGAAGATCCAGTAAAAAGCTTAAGCCATTCCTACATGCAAGAAGAATCCTTCTTACTTATCCTTCTGGACTTCACTTCCTTGAGCAAAAGAAGTTACTATCTGTTACATGAACTGTAGTTAAGTGGATGACAATATTACAGAAATCTAGAATGCAGCTGGAAAATTTAGCAATTAAAAAACTACACACCTCACTTTTGCATTTTAGTTTGTATATTGCTTCCCGAAACGATGAGACAAAACTGTTGTTGATTCTGATCTGCAAACTCCCAACAAACGGATAAATCAAACTTCTAAACACATAACGACTGGGAAAAACATGAAGAAAAACACACCTGCGCATGGTGAAGATCTGGCTCAATATGCTTTCTAAACAAAGGGAAGATGCTGTCGATAAGATAATCAAGAGAACACGAGTCTCCAATATCATAACGGACTTTAGAGAGAAGGCTAAAGTGAACACCACCAACCTAATCAACAAAGAATGTAAAGGATAATCATATCCACAGTTCCTTATGGTTGTACATTAGCTAGACACGTAACTACTATGGATCTAAAAATCTCACCACTGCAACCCGAATATCCAACAAGGAGCGCAATCTAGCATGAAGGGCATACGTTCCATCAACAATCACCTACAGTACGGAAAAACTTAACAGCCATAACAAAACCATAGTCAAAAATAACATTTCTGACTTACCACTCCAGATGATGCCTTCACCATCTTCGTGTCAACACGCCTCTTCTGCTGGAAATCAAACACCGGAACAAGAGTATCTTTCCCTTTGATCAAATCCTATTCCCATTAAGAGAAGAGTTAATAAACCTAAGTCACTCTACAGATTTTAATCAAAGTGAAGGATCAAAGTACCTCCAGATTCTGAACCAACGCATCGAAATCTAACGTTTCCAGTTCATTTCCATCATCCATACTCGCACGGTAATCCTCCATAGCAATCACAGGACATCCAATCACAGATGCAACTTTCTCTGCCAAGCTTTCATGCACACAACCAAAACACGAAATCAACCTTGACTACTACCATTACACCTCCCTAACCTAAAAAGGATCGTTACCTAGTTTTACCGGAGCCGCTAGGTCCACCGATACCAACCGTAACAATGCCGTCCTTCTTCTCTCTAAGTTCTTGAATAGACTTAACCAACAGGTAATAGCCATGATCGAAAGCCTATCAACACCGATTACTATATGACATCCCGAAAACATTCGAAAGAGATTGAAGAATCGAAGCGATTACCACATGGAGAGGAAGAGACTGAAGGATCGAAGAAGACGAGGAAGAGGAAGTAGAAGGCTGCTGCTGGAAGAAATCACGTCCTCCCTCTTGGAATACTCGCTGAACAACCTCGTCGTCCATGGTGGGTGCGATGATCGGAGCAATCGAGGGAAGAGAGTTTGAGTCGGATCGAAAGGCGGAGAAGATGGAGGAAACGGTAAACAGTTTTGGAATCGAAAATTAATTAAAAGAGATAAACAAAATCAGAATTCAACTTTTCTTTTGCTTTTTTTTTTATTTATTTGTTTGTTTATTGTTTTTTTTATCCTTTGGCTTTTATGTTTTTGGGGAACACTTTGCTTGCAAGCACGAAGTCTCCCGCTTTGTTCTTCCTTCCCCGTCTGGGTTTCATCTCTACGATGATCCCCATATGCCCCAGAAAATAAGAAAAATTATAACTGAATTTAATGTAGATTTTAATATTTTCAAAATAATTATTTTAGTTTGGCTGGTTTTTCTAGATGGTTTGAAAAAGGAAATTATATACTCTTTGTAAATACTGATTTCTTAGGTTTTTACATATATTATAAAATTAATTATATAGTTAAATGTATTATTTTAATTATTAAATGTTTTACTTGTTTTTAATAAAGTTTTACTACTTATATGTCTATTTTTATTTTGTTTTAATTAAATAACTGCATTAACAAAATCTAAAATAATTCTATTAAATTAACAAAAAAAAATAAAAACTTTCAATTACATTTGAACCATAGTGTATTCAATCTAAAGTTTGTGGTGATTTGATTTTTACTGAAGTTTCAGATGATTTAAGGAATTAGAGAGTCTTGAATGCTTTTTGTTAATACACCCTAGAATATAACCTAAAAGTCTAAAACCTTAAGATTTTATTTTTTTTAATAAAAAACTACACCCAAACATTTTAAAATCACTTGAAAATTTCAAAACTTCACAACTTCAAATTGTTTTTAATAACATTGAGTTTCATAATACTTTATGAAATATCAATTTCAACAACAGTAGATTTTAAATAAATTTTTAAAATTTATGTTTGGATAATAGTGAATTTATCATTTTAATACGAATCACCTAAAATTCTCAATTGAATACACTATAAGTTTATAGTGTTGGAACTTTGAAGTTTAGAGTTATTGATTTGTAGAAAATATTCTTTTTAGATTCATATATTTTAACGTATGTTTTTATGTAATAATAATAAAAACTTAATTAATTTTACAATTATGTATTGATTAAATTTATAGATACGATTTGAGATTGCAATATCTTTTTTATAAAATGCTTTATTACATTTATTGTTCTATTTCGGTCTGTTTATCTAGATCACTTCAAATTTGAATAATAAAATAGCAGTTAGTTGTAAAAAAATCTGTCTAAATTATGTTTTTCTACCAACAAAAATAAGATAAAATTTAGAGTTTTTATATTTATCTCACAAGATTAAAAAAAATATTTAAGCTAACAAAATGGTATTATTATTTTTGGGTAAAAAATATTATTATTCTTCAAACCCCTAAGAAGACATTTATTAAGATTATAATATTAAAATAAAATAAAACAAGATTAAACGATATAGAAATTTCTAACATGCTTATCCCACCAGAGTGTAATTTGGTCGCCTATTTTGAAACCTTTTGCCCTCACAATATCCTTCCAGTTGTCCAAAAAATAATATTCCTCGGACTTAAATTTTTTTAGTGCTACATGGTAAGTGGTACCGTTTATATCTTTGACCATCACTTTAACACCTTTAACACTTTTCTCCAAATTCTCGATTAAACCATATTCCATTTCCGGAATTACAAATTCTTCAAACTCTCTTTTGGGTAGACGAAGCAGAACAACATCAGTACTTATCAATTTCTTCTTTACAACCCTTGAGTGAGTTGTTTGTAAACTCAATTGCAAATTGATATTTTCTGCCATAACTAACTTGGTGTTTATGAGTTTTCTCTGGAATATGTGAAATTGTAGTGAGTTTAAGAAAGAGAGATCATCATCTGTCTTTATATATATATATAGTTCTGAGACAAAATAACTTTTCTTGTTTTTTCTCCCTATTTTTTACTATTATTAGTATATATTTTTTTAAAAGACTTTGTATTTAATTTTCTATAGATTTTTTTAGGCATCCTACAAGTGTTTTAAATAATTTTCTTTAAATTTTATAAATTTCATTTCAAAGAAAGCTTTGTTTTGTTTTGGTTCTAATGATCGAAAATGTTTTTTTTTGTATCTAGATATCTTACATAATAAAGTAAAAAAAAAATCAATAGGGGCAAAAAGTGTCATGTGTCACTTTCTTTTAACGATGTTTTTATATTTATTATATTTAACAAATTTTTAGTTACTTAGTGAACCGATAATCTTATATAATAAAATAGACTTTTTGTTTTCTCCATAGGGGCAAAAAAATGTCTTATGTCACCTTCATTTAATAATGTTTTTATATTTATTATATTTAACAAATTTTAGTTTACTTAATGAACCAATAAATTCTAATAAAATTTAAAACATTAATTAAAAAAAGTTTTTTTATTTCATTAGAATTGTTTTAGTTTTAAGAAAATTTACAAATAATATATATATATATATTATTTATTTATGAACATATGATATATATAAGTTAATGTTATTTTTATAATGTAATTATATATAGTTTATTTTTTTTATTAGCGTTATGTATACATTTATATTGTAAGTCTTATATAATAAAGTAGATTGTTTTTCTCCATATATATGGACAAAATTGCCACGTGTCATCTTTTTTAATAATGTTTTATATTTATTGTACTTAACAAATTTTACTTTACTTAATAAACGAAAAAAATGCTACTAAAATTTAAAACATTAATTAAAAAAGTTATTTTTATTTCATTAGTATTGTTTTAGTTTTGTATTTTTTTAAAATACAATGATTTATATATATTTATTTATTTATAAACATATGATATACATAAGTTAATGTGTTTTTTTTAAATGTAACTATATTTAATTTATTTTTTTGTTAGCTTTATATAGACATTTATATTGTAATGGTGATATATGATTTATTAGTTATGTAATAAAGTATAGTTTTTTCTCTACATAGAAGCAAAAAATGACACTTATCATTCTATCATTTTTAAAAGTGTTTTAGATACAATTGTAAAAAATTATTTGAATTTTACAAATGGTATGATTTTGAATAAATATTATTAATTCAATAAAATTAAACAAAATAAATTTCTCACTTTCAACATCTTCTTCAAAATGGATAACAACTTTCATATCACTAGATATTTAATTTTATAATCTAAACTCCATTTCATATAGTTTTTAAGTCATATCCACGGAAATACAATCAATAACAATAATTCTATAATAAAAGTATCTAACAAATGTTCAATGGATGAACAAATGTTCAATGGATGATGTAATAGATGTTATCATATGTTTACTATAATTATTCAAAAACCAAAATTTTATTAATTATCAAAATGTCATGCAAAGTTGCAAACATATGTAATCCGTGTAAGCTTACAAAAAGTTCAATATGTTTTTGTTACAAATTAGCAAGTATTATAGACTCAGTGTAATAGTATTACTGTAGTTATAAACGATTATTTTGCATAATTAAGTAATAGCATTATTGTAGTTAGGAACGATTATATTACAAAATACAATTATCTTTTTCAATTTTTTTTAAAAAAATTTAAACAAAACTAATATATATAAAGTTATATAAATTTGAATTATCAGATATAATATTTTATAGTTTTTTGTTCAATAAATTGGAGGAAAAATATTACCCGTTTCAACATCAAAAACAAAATTTTATTAAAAAAACTATAATAGACATTGTCAAAAATTTGACAAAATTTTATTAAAAAAACTATAATAGACATTGTCAAAAATTTGAAAAAAAAACATTTACCTATACAAAAACAATATTAAACATATATTAGTTTGTCGAAAAATAGTTTATCAAACAAAAGCCAAATTTTCCAATCTATACATTTTACAGTTTTTGATCAAATGTCATTTAAATTTATTTAAAATTTTAGCATAGTTAAAAACAAAAAATATATAATATATATTTTCAATATTAGTGTGCTTACATTAATAATTTAAACTTCATTATATAATTTATATTTTTAAAAATTGATATATTGGCATTATATATATTTAAAAATTAATAAATAAAATAAACTAAGCTAAAATCTCATAGACTATATTTACGAAGTGATTTTTGGAGAAAAATATGACATGGCATAGTTTCACCAATCAAAAAGATGACATGACACATTCAA
>JABAYD010072621.1:0-11367 GCA_014822095.1 Diplotaxis tenuifolia | reverse complement strand
TCTTCCTTTATAGAGTTAGTTAGCAAGTTCTCATCTTTCTTTTTTCTGCTTTCAGATTCATTCCCCAAGCCTATCACACCTGATTATGGTGCCCCTTCTGTTACTTATGCTGATGGTGTCTTTGATGCTCGCTTTAACCGCTACATTACTCTCAGAGAAGGTTTGTCTCTTTGTTTTTTCTGTGATTTTTTTTTTTTTTTATATTTGATCTGATTGGCTGGACTTTGTAGATGGTCGCCAGGACAGATCAAACCCAATTACAACCATCGTGGATGTCAATTTATGTGGTGGAGAGACACTTGAAGGTAACTCATCATATACTATCCAACTTTGTTTGTATTATTACTTGCACTTATATATATAGATACTTCATTATGGGATGTGGTTTTCTCTGTGATCAATCATCTGATCATTGGCAATGTATTTCTTTTGTGATATTCCAGAACCTAAAGTTCTTGTGAGTGGCAATGATTTTTATGCCTTTCCACGGTTGGACCCCAAGTGTGAGCGATTGGCATGGATTGAATGGACTCACCCTAATATGCCTTGGGATAAATCCCAGCTCTGGGTTGGCTACATTTCTGAGTCCGGGTCAGTGACCATCTCCTACTTCCCCACTCCATTTGGATGGATTACTTTATTTTTCTTAATATCTGATGTTCATGCTTTTTTTTGTATTCCTTTACACTTGCATTGTATTATTAATCAGAGAGATATACCTTTTTTGCTTGCAGGACTATTGATAAACGTGTATGTGTTGCTGGTTGTGATCCCGAGTATGTGGAATCTCCCACTGAGCCCAAGTGGTCATCAAGAGGTATTTATTTGTCTGTGATGAAATTATGCAGAAAATTATCTCACCATTTCAATTTGTTTCTTATAAGTTTTAGGCTAAACTAGGGTCTTTCACAATAAAAATGAATTTTTTTTTCCGCTCTCTTGTCCTACTCACTCGTTGCAATCATCTTTCTTCTCTAACTAATTAACAAAGATTGTGACTTCTATTGAGTATTGAGCAAAGGTTGACCAGCAATATATTCTCCTGACTTTATTATGCAGGTGAACTCTTTTTTGTTAGTGACAGAAAGAACGGATTTTGGAATATACATAAATGGGTAAGAAAACTCTTCCATTTGCCACTTATAGTTACATTTAGTTTTCTAGTTTGCCTTTACATGAAATTTTTGTCACAGATTGAAAGTACCAATGAGGTGGTTTCAGTATATCCTCTAGATGGTGAGTTTGCAAAACCGTTATGGGTTTTCGGTACAAACTCCTACGAAATAATCGAGTGCTCTGAAGAGAAGAACATAATTGCATGTAGCTACAGGTAATATAGAGCAAACCACCCTTCTCTGATATTCCATGTAGATTTGCGATCTGTGTTTCTGTTTTGGTAACAATTTACTGTTCCTGAATGCAGGCAGAAAGGAAAGTCATATCTTGGCATTTTGGATGATTCGAAGGGTTCATGTTCTCTGCTTGATATTCCTTTAACTGATTATGATAACATTGTAATATATCCGTTTCTTTTTTTCCTTTTCGAGTTTGTGCCTTTGATTCCCAATTGAATTCAAAAGTAACGAAAAATTGTGCTCCGTTTTCAGACATTGGGTAATCAATGCCTTTATGTTGAGGGAGCATCAGCAGTTCTTCCACCATCAATTGCCAAGGTAAAAAATGATTCACAGTGTAGGTTTTAATTGAGGATATATTGTGTCTAATGATAGCAGTAGATTTATCGTTTCTTCTATTAACAGGTAACACTGGATCAGCATAAGATGAAGGCAGTCAGTTCCGAGATCGTTTGGTCTTCTTCCCCCGATGTTTTGAAGTACAAGGCTTACTTCAGCGTGCCAGATTTGATTGAATTTCCAACAGAGGTTCCTGGTCAAAACGCTTATGCTTACTTTTATCCTCCAACCAATCCGCTCTACAATGCTAGCACGGAAGAGAAACCTCCATTGCTCGTGAAGAGTCACGGTATGCAAACATACTCATTTGCATATGCTTTTAAACTTGCTTAGTTCAGACTTGTTCATCTTACTATTGCAATCACCTATACATGCCTCTTTAATAACAGAAATTTCAACGATCTGAATCTACAGGAGGCCCTACTGCTGAATCACGTGGATCCTTAAACCTGAATATCCAGTACTGGACAAGCCGAGGGTGGGCATATGTTGATGTCAATTATGGTGGAAGCACAGGTTTGTACTACAGTTGTATCATTCTATTCCGCTAGAATCATACTCTATTCCGTGAAGAATAGGAACCATTACTTGTTTTATGATCACTATTACAATGAGGAATCGCTGACCAAAATCCAAGAGGAATATGAGACAGAACCAAGAACAACATAGGTTTTGTTGCTAGAGAACCCTGAAATTCTCCAAAACCTCACAAGGTCCCAAATCACTCTCCCACAAATCCACCCCTCTTATTTCAGTTCATCCAATTCACTAATACATACATATGCTGGTGGAACTCTTATCGTATTCTTGTCAAAAAAGATTGTCTTGAGAGTCCTGTTTCCAGTGTCCCATTCTCAGCATGTCTGCATTCAAATGTTTGTCTATTGTGACAAAATGTTACATTATTTTGAAGGTTATGGTCGAGAGTATCGGGAGCGGTTGTTACGGAGGTGGGGGATTGTTGACGTGGATGACTGTTGTGGATGTGCTAAGTACTTGGTATGCATTTTTTTTTTTGCCCATTTTATGTTGAAACAAAAATACCAAGACATGTTTGGTTTTTGGCAGGTATCGTCTGGAAAGGCAGATGTTAAGAGGCTCTGTATATCTGGAGGTTCTGCAGGAGGTTACACAACTCTTGCAGCATTGGCATTCAGAGATGTCTTCAAGGCTGGAGCGTCTTTATATGGGGTGAGTAGATCAGTAGAGTACACTATATTATAGTACCGTACCACGAATTTTACACTTGTCTCTTCAAAGACAGGTAGATAATTCATATATTGCTTTGGCTTCTTTTTTAATGCAGGTGGCTGACTTAAAAATGCTGAAAGAAGAAGGTCATAAGTTTGAATCCCGCTATATCGACAATCTTGTTGGTGAGTCTAATGCCTCGAAGAGCTCAGTTATATTTGTTTTAAATTTGTTTTGGATCAGCTGCCATAATTCTCTAGTACGTACGCAAACGTAGGAGAAGAAAAGGACTTCTATGAGAGATCACCAATCAACTTCGTCGATAGGTTCTCATGCCCCATCATCCTTTTCCAAGGATTGGAAGACAAGGTTTTTAAACTTGCCACTCTTAGCTTCTTGTTTTTTTCATCACTCTGTGTGTGAAGATTGAATTCATCATCTTCTGGATTTTGCTCTCCATTTTGCCAAACGCATCCCCTCCAATCCTGCTTTGGATACGATCTGTATTGAAATGTTGAATATGTATTGCAGGTTGTAACCCCGGATCAATCTCGTAAAATCTATCAAGCACTAAAGGTAAAAGGTCTGCCTGTTGCCCTTGTCGAGTACGAAGGAGAACAACACGGTTTTCGTAAGGTAAACAGCTTCTTTGATCACTCTGCGTGTACAACAACGAGGCTTAAAAAGATTATATGGTTATAGTAATAATGCTAAAGCATATTTGTAATTGGTTAACAGGCAGAGAACATCAAATACACATTGGAGCAACAAATGGTGTTCTTTGCCCGAGTCGTCGGAGGGTTCCAAGTTGCAGATGACATCACTCCTATGAAAATTGACAACTTCGACACTTCCAGTGATGCTTAGATTTGTGTTTTGCTTTTACATTTTAATCTTAATACAATAACAGTTTGTCTCTGTGTTTTGTTTTGCTATAATAAATGGTGTGGTTGTTGACCATCTCTTTATCATAAACGATTCACAATTTCTACACATGTGTTATTGGAACTGTTAGTGACCAGTAACGTTAGATACCTCACAACCTTCAAGCATAAAAACTTGGCAGAGGAACTGAAACACCACCATGGATAGAATAAGATGGAAGCAACGAGAGCAGAGCGGAGAGACCATCTGTGTAGGAATCTTCAAAAGTCGTTAACCAAATGCAAAACATTTTCCAGTTTTTATATACATTTCCTATGCTCATCTATTTTTGTTTTGCTGCCAAATAGAAATATTCTTTGTACCAAATGGTTAAAAAGGTGCAATCCTACATAACATTACGCAGCCATATGCCCAAGTCGGCCCTCGGTTTACAGAACATGGAGAAACTTGTTGCCATTGCTCTTTGGCTACAAAAAAATAAGGGGCTCAGACAGGGCTCTTAGTCCATGTAGAACACTGGGGACTCACTCAAGTGCCGACATTAGGAGCACGAGTCGACAAAGGTTGCCCATATGAGTATCTCCACTGCCCGCAAGCCTCGCATTTCTCCAGCTTCACCTCGTTCTCAAGCGTGCAGAACTTGCAAGACCAGACTTTGTGCTTCATCTCCCTTTCCTTTGGCTTTGATGCAGTGCATAGCTCGCATATCGGAGCCAACAACTGCTCCAAGAACACAAGACGGAAAATGGATTTAACAAAATAGATAGCTATCAAGTTTCGAATTCTAAAAAACTTACCGGGTTCAATAAGGTGCATTCTGCACACTCCCACATTGCATTTTCTTCTCTGCCTTGGTTTGCATTGTAACTGGTGGATGATGAAGTTTCTGAAGACGAAGGACCCTGATCACCTCCTGGTTTGCAACTTCTTTTACTACATCTACTATTCTCAGATGCTTCCTCTGTTAAATCAATAACATCTGATCCCCACTGGTGACTGGAAGATGGAGTAGCATTTGAGCAGGAGTTACTGCTTCTTTTTACTGACCTTGGATTCAAGCTCGTACATGTTTCCCTTACCGAAACGGGTTCCGTATCATTTTCTTGGTTTTCTAAAGCCTCTGCGGATTGGGAACCACACCAGATGTCATCAAGTAAACGCCTTTCAGCAGCCATCGCAGCAGCCTGGATTGGGGTAAGATCTGACATGATGCTGCTGTCACCACCAAGACGTTGAGGTCCTGAGGGTAAGAGATTGCCCGCACGCACTCTCTTGTCAGCTGCTTTAGCGGCTGTTGTACGAAGAGAAGTGAGGGGAGGCTGGCGAGAAAACCCACCCAAACGCTTGCCAGGAGCATCAAAACCCTGTCCTGTCCCAGTGATACCCTTTGACATCAACTCCTCACATTCCTGAGACAACAAAACACATTGACAATCTCTTGGAAAATGCAGCAGCAGGTAACAAAGAGAGCATCATGTTATTACAAGAAGCGTGTACCTTACGAAGATCATCCCAGAGCTTATAGAAAGAAGCGTTGTGAGGACCATGAGCGTTGTGGCAAAGCTCGTGGAGCATCGTGTCAAGGATCTCGTGATAGGTTAAGAAATCTCCATCATTGTTTACTCTCCTAAGCCTCAGTTTCACTTGAACTCCCCTATTCACATTCACCCCCAAAAGCCTCGGATTCGATGGGCTGAAGAAAATATCATCAACAACCACAATAGCATATTAATTAATAAACCCTAAAATTCAAATACAGCCACAACAATGAAATCGCTTTTCTTTCTAAAAAATTACCAGAATTCAGAGAGAAGCTTGACACGCCATTTGCGTCTGGTCATAATCGGCTGAACCTGATTCGCCACTTTCTCCAGAATCTTCCTCGCTTCTTCTTCCTTTGCTTTCTTCTTCAACGCTTTGATTTCCCATACCTTGTTCAATTCTCCCAAATTCATCCCCATAATAATCGCCTTGGGGAGATTCGATTCAAAAAAATCGGACAGAAGCAGAAACAGTAAAGACCCTCAAAAGTCATATTTCAAATGCAAACCTAACCCCTCGATCTCATCGAGGCTGGCGGGACAAACAAATGGGCCTATTATAAGCCCATAGCAAATCCAGCCTCTGTAAGCCACAAAAGAATTAGTCACATTTTAAATTTCCAACAATTTTGAATTTTTCTTACAAATCATTATGATAGTTTTTATTACAAGAAAAATATGAAATGATTCATTAAAACTTATAATACAGCTTCAACATAATTATAATATATATACGAACTACAAATGATTAATTTTTTATTTTCTAAAACCGATGATTTTTTTTTATTTTTTAAAAAACGATGATTTTTAAAAAGAAAAATCAGGATGTCAAAAGATAGAGAATAAAATAAACCCTAAACGAATTTTGTATGTAAATAAAATAATATCACTTGCATATTATTTAGGGCAAATGTTCATAATAACACTTTTCTAAGTTTATGTCCCAAAAATAACCCTCAAAAACTAAAATAACCAAAAGAACATTTTTTATTTTGAAAATTTTAAGTCTTTTTAATTTTTTCAAATTGGAAACCCTTTCCTCAAACCCCCACTCCTCAACTATAAACAAAAAAGTTTAGGATTAGTTAACCCAATGGTAAAAATGAATAATTTATAAAACATTTTAATGCTATTTTTGTCATTTTTATTCTTAAGTGGTATATTTGTGATAAAAACTTTTTTAGTGTTATTTTTGTCTTTTTCTCTATTATTTAAGTTGCAATGAGGTGTTATCACCTCATTCTTCCTCACATAACTTATTAGAATAATAATAAAAATGTCACTGTATATAATATAATGGACCTTATTAGAATAACTATCCATTAATTTTAATAATTTTATATTACTAAATAAATAAACAATCACAAAAATTTTTAAAAAAATTGTTATATTTTTGAAATTTTGAAACTAAATATAAATACTTAAATCGTTAAAAAGTATAGCACTGAAAATATTGTGGCTAATTGATTTGTTTTTGTTAAAAATTCAAATGTTCATAAACCATATGAGTTGAAAATTTATTTCTTTAACAAATATTTTAGAAAGAATAACTTCGGAGCAAGGAAGTAGTACCCAAATAATTTTGAACAGGCAAATTATGACATTATGAAAAAATAGATAAAGAAAATAAAATGATGTAAGATGTCAATCTAAATTCACACTGAAAATTAGATAAAAAAGAGTCTAATATATAAAGAGAAGTCCAAACTTTAATTAGTTCGAGATTTTGGGAAGAAAATCAAAGGTAAATCCATGCGGAGTTAGCTCTTAAATCCAAAGTGAACAATATCGTACTCGGATAATAAAGAGTTGGACATGGGCTTACACAATCCCAACAATTAGTATCAGAGCGGTTTGACGAAGATCTGAAAGAAAAACTAAAATACCCTCAAGATGAGTGGAAAGGGATCCGTAAGAAAATGAGGTCTATGACAGAACTAGTCAGAAGATCTTCGAATCTGTAATGTTGTGGGAGAGACATTCTTAAATGAAGCCCTGCGATTACTGGTACAAAGTAAAGCCAATATAACTCGTTGAAGGACAAAGCATACGAGATGAATGTGGCCATTAGTTTTAGGGGAAAAATGTGCGATGTCAATCTAATTTCAACCTTGGAAATTAAACAAAAGAGAGTCTAACATATAAAGAAAAATTCAACTTTAATTAGTTCGAAACTTTTTGGAAAGGGAATCAAAAGTAATTTATGCGGACTTGCCTCTTTGTCCAAAATAGACAATATGTACTAATCGAATAATAAAAAATTGGACATAGACTCACACAATCCCAACAAACAAGCCAGTAAAAACTTATTATATTCCCAAGGAATAGGAGCGAGGGTTCCAATCAAACCCTATTTAAAGGTTTTGATTGTTTTACAATTGAGAAAATTGAATAAAATAACATTCAATTTTCGAAAATGAGCAAAAAAATTCTCAATTCACAAAAACACCATTTTAACCTTGAATTTGTAGTCAAACACGAATAATTTTCATACTTTCGTTAACCAAGCCATTTTAATCTTGTCAAAAGTCAATTATTTAATTTTGTAGTTATATTTAACAGTTGACTTTTAATAAAACAAAAATGGATTGGTTAACAAAAGTTTGAAATTTTTTTTGTCCGGATTTAAGAGTAAAATTACTTGTTTAATTGGGTATGGCTCCCAAGAAGGTTGAAACTGGTGGTAGAGATTTAATCAGTAGCTTACCAGATGAACTTGTGAGTGAGATCCTGTCTTTGCTTCCAACTAAAACTGTTGCTTCCACATCAATGCGATGGAAGAATCTGTTTCCTCTGGTTCACAACCTTGATCTTATAGCTCGTGTTGGATCAAACACGTTTGCGGTTCATCCATCAAGAGGATAACCACTTTCTACCGTTCTTGTGTCTCGATGATTACTCATGTTTTACCATTAAGACTCCCCATTCTTGTGTTCCTTGATTACTCTAGTTACGTCGCACAAGATTATCTTGTTCAGTTTGATGATTCTCTTGTCGAAGCTAGATTGGATGTATTATGATCATGTCATGTCATGCCATTACCTCTCTCATATGGTTATCAACAATGTTGTGACCCATCACGTGTCTCCTGATTCACTTGAGCTATTTTATTTCTGCTGTAATTACATGCCTCATTTCAACAACCTAATTACGTTATCTTTTGAGAGCCACAAGGAACGTGGTTGGCAAGTATTGCCACTTTTGCTCAGGAAATCTCCAAACCTGGAAACTCTTATCATCATACTATCGAAGTATATATGATCTAACCAACACCCTAATTTATTTTCTGTTTTTAGTTCTTCTTATAACTTTTGCTCCTTTCACAAGATTACAAATTTATGTGGAGATGTATGTGTTTGTAATCATGGGAGAATGATGAGGAGTTGCTGCTTATTGTTGTGTCAGGCTAAGGTGTTGAAGGTATATGGGTATGAAGGGAGCTGTGGAGAATTGAATCAGATGAGCATTTCATCAAGAATTTGAGGATTCTCATAGTGGTCAAATGTTAAGGTTCAAGAGAAAGATAAGTACTCCTCACTCACCAATGACCTAACTAAGCTCCTCTCTACAGCTTCTTCCAAGTGCAAGATCCAATTCATTTGATTCTCTTTCATCACAGTCCGAGTATGTCTTTATTTACATATATTTTCATTTCCAATGTAAAAACTGTACTTTGCATGCATGGTTCCAACTCGCTAAGCCTCCTCAGGTTTGCTCAGCCAATCAAGCTCACTCTTTGGGGTGGTCTCTTTAAGATCATCATGCACTCCCCTCTTCAAGATCGCATTGATTCTCCACAACACCATCCTGCTTTCCATTTTCATGGCTTTGACTGCAGATAACCTCCAAAGCAGACCTTTGACGAATAAGTAGTTGCTCGTACTGTACCATTTCACCTGTTTCTTGACAACTTTCTCCAAATCTCTGAAAGCTCTCCTCACAACCCCAACTTCCATTCCTCCTCTTTCCACAAGCTCTCTCACTGAACCTATCATCTTATTCGTAATCTCCTTAACAGAATCAGCATGACTTGTGACCTCTACCAAGTGAATCGCTGCACAAAAAGCACCCACAAACGCCAAGACCCAGCAACTATTATCTACCAGAAGCCGTACCGGTGGGTTTAGCCTTGTGTTAATCTCAGGGAGAAGAATATCAATCACAGGAATCAAAATATCCAAATCATCAAGCTTCATTGTAAGAGACTGGAAGATATAGACTGCTTTCTCGAACTGTGTTTTGCATTGTGATACAATATAGTCCCATAGATGGAACCATGTCTCTTCTTCTTGGTTGCTTAACACTTCATTAGCCACGTGGAACACCACTTCGCCTAGGACTTTGAAGATGCTGTCTGAGACTGATAGTCGGTCCTCCTCAAGGCAAGAAATGAGCAGTGGCTGGAGTTGTCTCATCACTGAAATGTCTATCACCACCTTCTTGGTAGTGTGATTAGAGAGCAGGAGGTTTAGCCTTCTGATAGCCAATTCTCTGGACCTCTCTTCGAGATTAGTTTCCGCAAAGACTCCTAAGATTTCAAGTGATGATAAGGTGGCCAAATGATTACACCAATCAACCTCAAACCCTGAGATGTGATCATCATCATCATCAGCATCAGTGTTGGGTTTTCTAAGCACACGCGAGATCTCACTCTTTACCTTCTTTCTTTCTTTGTTAGATTTGTGGCGGCAAGATGCAATCTTGAAAACTAAATCCGTTACAAAAGTGCGTTGGTGCTTATTGTATTTACACAGGGTGCCGTCTCGTGCAAGGAACATCTTGAGATCTTCAAGCCCTCTGTCTACAAACTCTCCCTTTCCTTTCTTCACCACATCCTTTGCTGACTTCATAACACTGCTTCTCACACGCTCGATCAACAAGCTAGATTCCATCTCTGAATCCACAACATGAACCCCAATTTTAATAGCAGTTTCAACAGCCAACACCCAATCTTGGACTCTAACTTTGTCAGGCTTGAGCAACACTCTCTCGGCTTCATCCAAAAGTCTCTCCATCACTTGGAGGTTGATGAAGTTATGGCAGAGTGCAGGAACATAGAGGAAGACATGAAAAGCTCTGCATCGAGGATAGGTATCAGCAAGCTGGAGGATACAACCACTGAGCTCCTCCCATCCTCCATCATCTAACATACCAACATTGTAAGCTACGAAAGACACGATTCTCCGGAGGATCTTGATCTCAGATTCTCCCGTTTCTTTCATCTCCAAACACGAAATCAAGAGAGGCTTGGCGTCACGGAGAATGGGGAGAGAGAACTGGAAGTTGCGGTTTCTGAACTCGGTGATAGCTTCCGAGAGAAGATAGATCGTCCGGAACCTGAGGAGGCTACTTGAACGACAGCTGCGATAGGACTTGAGAAGTTTTAGGGTTAAGAAATCTGCGAAGTTAGCGACGCAGCATTCGTACACTGCACGCGCCGATTTGTATTCGCTGCTTTCTTGGCTCTTGAAGAGTGCGTTGATAACCACAGCTGCTTCTTTGCAGGTTTGAGTCTTGAGAAAATCTCTGGCTTTCGACATCTGATTCCATGATTCCTCCAACGCAGCAATCCATGGATCCTCCATTGCAGCTTCCTCTTCTTCGGCAATTTTTTTCTCTCCCCCAGAGAGAAAGTTTAGCTTCTTTCTTTCTGGAAAAAGAGCTTCGTGCGGTTTAATTGTTCTGAGAATGAATGTAAACCGGACTTAACCTATAGATCAGATGACATCTCCCTCCGGTTTTGTTTTAGTTAGCTCCAAGCCTATGCAAATTCTAATGAAAACCAACATTACTTCAACAATAATATTTGATTATTTTTAAATTGTTTTTTTTTGTCATCAACATAAACAGATTATTTTTTAAATGTAAAGTGGATTTCACTATTCTTTTTGTTTAAGCATATTGTATATTGTAATATTTTATGTGGTGCATTAAATAATGTTTATAATTTTATTGTAATGTATATACATTGGTATGCATGTTACCTGTATCTTTTGTTGTTGGATCAACCTTATCTTCTACATTTGGATATTGCTCTACTTCTTGTAAACATAAAA
>JABAYD010072603.1:0-16216 GCA_014822095.1 Diplotaxis tenuifolia | reverse complement strand
AGGTTTTTCACTTGCTGGAGGCTTCATAATCTCCAGTTGTTTTTAGCCTTACCTTCGTCGTTTAACTCGTTCGGATCAGTTATCACCGCTGCTTTGTCAAAAAACTTTAACCTGTCAGACCGAAACATCAAAAAGAAGAAAATATCAACACACTTTACAACATGCAATTACACATGTCAACACAAGTTTGTCCATTAAAATGTGACATATTAAATATTCATGTTCCTCTTTCTATTTGCCGGTCAAAATTTTAACTGAAAAATCTTTAATAGTAAAAAATATATGGAAATTTAAATTAGTAACTTTCTTTCGTCTAAAAAAATACTAAAAGCAGTGGGATGATCAAGAGAAACGAAACCCATGTTAACAAGCCATTTACAAATTATATCTTTTTAATTTTAATTTATGTTAAAATATTATAAGTTTTAGATTCTATAACCACGTTAACGCAAAAACAAACTATAATGTAGAAAACTAAAAACCTTTGTCTGTTTTATATCAAACTGGTAGAGGATCCATCAGTGGAAGGGCCTAAGTAGAACGATACACCTTCTCCAGATTTCACCTTACGTTTCTTACAAGCCGCGGCAACAACTTTGACCATGTTTGCGAACACACTGCCCTTAGGCTTTTGACATATGTAAGTGTGCTGGCCGATGACAAAGATGGTAACAGAGAGCCCAAGACAAGCCGTGGGAATCAAGAAACCAATGACCCAACTGATATTAGTCTGTATATAGTATATACACGACCCCTGTCAGTGCAATGACAAGAGCCACGGTGAAGGAGAAATACCACCAGTTAAAGAATGTTTCAAGCTGTGCTTTGCCCTTTTTAGTTCCTGTGTCGAATTGATCTGCTCCAAATGCGATGTTGCATGGTCTGATTGCTCCTGCTCCAATGGCTAGTAAACCTAGACTAGAAAAGAGAACCGAGAGCTGCCACTTTGCGGGTGGGCTTGAACAGTTTGTTGGATCGTTGCAAGCCTCGGGTCTTAGACGTGGGATAACCGCGGTTAGAGCCATTGCTCCCATGTCCCATCCCCTATTAAGAGAAATTATAGAAAATTAAGAATCAATCACTTTACGATCAGGATTAGTAATAATATTTTGTTATATGCCATATCGGCTGATCAGGTTATTACATTCAGGTTGTTTTTGGTTTGTCGCACATGCACACGTCTAGATACATCCCTATATGAAATGAAGAGATGGGAAGGTAAAATTTACGCGAAAAGAACGATCGAACCGAGGAGAAGAGTCCAAAATCGTCCGAGGTACTTACATCAGAGACAAATGCACCTGGTATACTAAGAAAGTTGCAAGAACCAAACCATATGTTGACAATGTTGACCAAGAAAACGCCACCAAGATTGTATTTGGTCGTGAGATACACCGATAGGTTCTCTATCAAGCTCATCGACGCAAGCTTCTCAACAGACTCGTTTGCTTTACAAACCCAAAGGAGTGTTAAACTTCATTAATCAATTAACATTCGATAAGAAAATAAGAAAAGTTACATACGAACCAATAATGTACTTGATAGCTCTCCATCCTCCTCTCTGCTTCTTGAGTAGGGATTGGTTTCCTGATTCTTGATGTGGTGGTGAAAGGGATTCAATGTCCATGTTGTTGTTGATCTCTTTTTAGTTTGAGACCAAGTGTTTATTGATTTGTTTCTGATAAATATAAGAAGTGAAAGGAAAAAGTCATACAGTGTGTGTATGTACTGTGTTCAAGCTGATTGCTAGCGAATAGTCTATGAACATGTATTTATTTTGATCGTGCATTAGTGAATCTGAATATGAGGTTTTTAGGAAAATAAAAAAATATTATTTTAAAAAAAAATATTCATTACAATAAGAATTCATGAAATTGGATTAAAAGAGTATGTGGAAATAAGTTTTTAACAAAACAATGGTGTAGAGATACATGGATGCGGAGATAAGTTTTTAACCTGTTCCATTGGGATAGCAACGCACACATCTGGTCTGGTACTTAAGTGAGGACTCCCTTCTTTGCTCAGGCTGGGCCATATTTCTGAGATCATAAACGTTGACATGTCTCCCCTGCAGTTGCAACTACCAAATGATTACCAATGAGAGAACGAGAGTTGACACGCTCAGGTTGACATGTCTCCCGGCCCACTTGCAGCTCTTGGGTCCCAACATTTAACCGTTCTATCCCAACTTCCAGTGAGCACTTGCCCTACAACGTCACATAAACATAGTGTTCAAGTAAATAGAAACACCAAAATGATAAAAGCTGACTATTGTGCCCTCAATACAAAGAGAACAGATAGGAACACATTTCTTCAATATGAAGGCATCAATAGAATCAAGTATCAACAAGGTAAGCACATCAATAGGACGTTACCAACGTGCAGCATAAGAATAATACACACCGCACTGGTTCATCATGCGTCCCCAGAATGTCCTCTTTTCCAGCATTAAAGTCAATTCTGATGTTCAAACAAGAGAAACACGAAACCACAATCATCAAAAGATTCACAAAACATTTTTCCAAACAAGGAAAAAAGAACAGATAAGCTTTCTTTAAATGATCTTGAAATCCATAGAAACACTTGAATAAGCATTAATTATTTTTTGAAAAAATGAATAAATGTGAACTGTGAAAGAAATCAATCTGAAATGTCCTTGACTGAAAACATTCTAAATCCATTTACCCTCCGATTAATCCATTTCAAGAGAACAAATTAAGAGCATACCTTCTAACTGTGTGATCGGCACAGGCAAACCCAAAAGACTCGTCATGGAAGACATCCCCAATAATCCTGTTTCAGTCTTGTTTCAATCCAGACAACAGCCATTTCGCAGACCTTACATAAAACTGATCTTTTTACCCCTAACTCGAAATCTCAAATCGATTCTATTAAACGTCAAAGTACTCGAGACACACCTTAGCTCGTCGAGGAGACGGTCCGTCGTCGATTGGATGGAGAAAAGCTCCGGGGTCGCCGTCGCTCGAGAAATCGCGTCCGAGAGAAAATGAGATTTCGGCTTCGTCAACAAAAACTTCCTTCCAATGACATTATGCCACGTGTCTTACGGGCTCGCGGAAATTAACCCCTTTTTTTATTTATTTAAATATTACGAATCTAATAAGAATCTGAGCCCATGAACCCGTCTTAATATACGTACGTGGATATACTAAAATAAATTAGTTCAGCTACACTTTGTTTTAACATCTTGATCAGAAAGTAACTTCGACATCTCTTCCTCCGCAACTGTCCTCCCAAACTCTTTCTCCGGCGACGACATCACTGTGATCACCCCTTCTCCGCCGTCGTTCCAATCCGGTAGCTTATGTGAACCGGCTTAACGCCGTACTCGAATGCAGCTTCACATGGCAACAAAAATAAATCACAAACCTGTTTTCCTAACTTCATATCATATCAGAGGAGGCCCAGTCTCTTTTCTTTATCTTCTTGTTCAAAGCTCAACATGATCTGGGCTTCAGTGGCTCTGTATTTGTAATATAAGTCGCAAACAGTTTCTCTTATATTAGCCAACCTTATTCTTTTGTGCCCAAAAGTATTTGCTCAAATTAGCAACCTTTTTTATATACTCTAGTATCCGTTTATCCAGTCAGTCCAGTCCATAAAGATAACATTTAACGTTACTCTAGAGTGAATTAAAAAATATCACACTACCTAATCTAAGTTTGAAATGCTTTCCGATTATGTTAATATTATGAATAGCCGGATCGTTAACGTTAACCAACTTATAATGCTGAAATTACTTAACTAGAAACATGGTGTAAACTACTAAACTGAGCTCCCTTGTGAAACATTAGCGTTGGCCTCCATTTTTTTTTCAAACTTTTTACATTGGAGATTCCCGAATTAGAAAAAAAATCTTTATAACCTCTGAATTCTCAGATCCAGCCATCGATAGTCTATAAGGTCATCATAAAAAAATCATGAAATGCAGATAGCGTGACGTATTCGAAAAGTAGATTAATAGTAAAACCTACTTTAGAAGAAGAAAAAAGAGAGGAAAACAAGGTTTAGCATGTTTCTAGTCCTAAGGACATGATTATCGCAAGTCTCTTATCAAAGTCTTTTAGGAGAAAGTTTCTTAACTTTTAACTGAAAACACTAAGGCTAAGAAACTCTGCTAAGAGACTTGCGATAATCATGTTCTAATAGTATTCCATGATCCAATGGAAAAGTGATGACACAATAGCGACAAGAGAAGAGAGGTGCAACATAAATACGTGGACCTAAGAAGCAGATGAATATAACCTAGAAGACAAATGGGGACATAAATAAAGAAAATAGTAAATAAAGAGGACCCAGTTCCTGCATGTATTCACGTGCCCTGCCATTCCCGCTTGCCGTTTATCACACTATCATCTGCATCTGTTTCTGCTTCTGCATAGGATTCTGTAAGGTACTTCCAAAAATTCTATTATTTTATTTTCCAAATTGTTTTTGATAAAAAATATCATAATGAAAACAAGAACAATTGATGTAAAAATAAGACAAGCTTAAATGATTTCCCTATAAAATTAAACAAAACATTTTGGTACTTTCTGTATACTTATGGAAATAAATTAATGAGTGGTAGAAGAATCCATTTATGAATGTCAAAACATCTACAAAATTTTCTCAATATTTTATGCAGAAATTTAGTTTCTTTTTAGAAAGTTTTTTCACAATTTTTTTTTATTGTTTCATTTTCTAACTTACTCTTATTAACAAGAATGAATGAGTTATACGTTTATAACTTTATGATGGATGATTATAGATTAATTTTATATTAGTTTAACACACGCGTTTTAAGCAGAATAAACATTGTAAATAACAATTATTTTTAAGTATTGTTACTCATTTTATGCTTTTTACCTATTATAAAACTAAAATAATAAATCTATGTTAAATAACTGAAAAATTTAATTATTACAATATAAATTAAATTGGTGCATACACATCAAATCAACTACACTTTTTTTATTTACAATCATTTAGGTAAATAATTTTAAACAATTATTTTTATAAATTTTGTATAGATATAATTACATTTAAATGATATTAGCATATATCTACAATATATTTTAATATACATATTTATTAATTGTATGATTTTATGATTATATGTAATAACAAAAATATGGCCAACCCATGATAACAAAAAAATAAATGTAAGAACTTATATAATTTTAATTATTTATAATCATTCTTAAAAAAATTCACTAAATTATGAATTAAAACTTTGAATCTTCTATTCTTGTGCAAAATAAATTTGAAAATTAAAATATTTTTGTATTTTTATATATGGTATATACGTTCAGATATATCTATATATATTATATAAAGTTTCTTCTCATGGTTTTATGATTGTCTATATCTTCTTATAATAAAATTTTAAACCATAGATTATAAATGTTTTTAATGTGAGAATTTTAACAGTTTTAGTAACTTGTAGTTATTTTAAAATTTAAATTAAAATAGATATGAATTTTTTATTATTATGGTTTAATATGATTGTTTATTTTATGTTAATAATATAAATTAAACATAAATGATTGAAAACACACAAATTAATATTGGATCTCTATTATTAAATCATTAATTGTTCATTTTACGAATATATATATATATATGTATGTATGTACGTATACTAATATTAGGTAATTATGCACCATTTACTGAAAGAAGAAAACAATTTTAGTTGTATACTAGTAAATAATTTTATGATAAGTTTATGAAAACTATAATATAATATTAATAAACTAACATATTTTCTAAAGATTTTGAGAAGCATTGTATTGATGACACATCCCATAGTTAAAATGTTGTAATATTTTTCTTTTAACATATAAGAGATTTATTTTTGAACAAGCATGCCTCCTCATTCCTTATTTAGAAAATTATAAGTATCATCATCTAAGAAAACAATGGATTCTTGTTGAAAGAGAATAAGCTTATGGACTAAATAGTGAACATTATGCAATAACTGTGCATATATGGTTAGTCAGGTGTATGATTATGAACAGAACTTTATAAGTTTCTTTGGAACAAAAATCTTTGGAACAAAAAAAAACATAAGACTCCTTATCTTATGTTAATGAAGTTTATTTATAATGATGACATTGTAATATTGTTAGTTAGATCAATGTTATATTGCTTGTAAAGGTGATTTCGATTGGAAGAATATAAGGTGGATGATTATCGAATAAAGATATAGTTTTTTTTTTGTAACTGAAGAGTAAGGATATAATTCTATAACAAACATGCATTCTACATTCTTACATAGTTTCATTTGATTGATCTTTCTTGAAACTGCTTAAAAAAATAGCTTAAGTTTTTGTTGACATACATATAACAATAAACAAAATTGTGTAAGAAGAATTTTGCAACCGGTTGTTGTCAGATTATAACTGCATATAACATTTAAGTTTTGAATAATCTATCATCAATTTATAAAAATGTTTAAGAAGAATTTTGCAACTGGTTGTTGGTCCATTTTTAATTTATTATTTTGATAACAGCAACATATAAATTATGCTTTAATTATAATTTTTGCGTACAAATATCTTGCCAGTTTTTTCCTATGAATCTAAAATAAAACAAGAAAATTTGAATTTTAAAAACCATCTATACATATATAATTTCAAAATATAAAAGTCTCCTCCTAACGCTTAGACTTCATTTAATTTGTTTGAGCATAAGGGGTGGCTATAACATGGGCTAAATTATTCGTTTTATCGTAGTTGGACAAAATGTCAGTGATAAATGAGAGAGATAGAGAGCTGATGTTTGGCTTTTTAGTAATGTTTTCGTTGTAAATTGAATCTAACTTTTTTCTATAATATAGTGTTGTAATCTCATTATTGCTAGATAAAATATCATATAGAACGATAAGAGCAAAACATATATTGATAGAGCTGATATATATATATATTTATTTATTTTACCGAACGACATCTATAACAGAATCTAAACATTTTCATCAGAGAAAGAAGGGCCGCAATTCAAAAATATCGTTCAAGTCAATTGTATCACTTCGCAACTATATTTCGAATAATTCAGAAAAGTTCCATTATTCTGTATAAAGTTAATAGAACAAAAACAGAAAGCACTCTTTTTTAATTTGTAATTTATTATAAATTTTATGTCAAAATATTGTAAAGGATACTATTGCTAATTAACATGTTCGTGACACATAATAATAAATATTTTTAAGACTAACATATATGTCAAAAATTATTATATATAAGAAAATATATTTTATTATAATTTTGATTTTTTTAAATTTTAAACAAAAGAAAATTATGAATAGATATTTGAAATTATATTTCTGTTTGTAAAAATTAATTATTATTTTTTTAAATCCTACACAATAAGATTTATAAAATAAAATAGTCAATTTTCACAAAAAAAAAATCTTTCAGAAAAACAAATTATGTAGAATATATTACAAATACAAAAATATATAAAAAAAATAAATCAAAAAAAGAATTATAAATTTTAAAAATACTAACAAGAAAAAAATAATATTTAAATAAGAGTAACTTTTCTGTTTAATATAAAATTTTCTATTTTAAAAATCATAAACCAGAAAAAGTTCCAAATATTTACATCTATATATGTTTAAGGTTTCTCATATTATTTTCAAAAACACAACATATAGTATTTACAACAAAAATATTATTTTTTTTATTTTTTAGATATAATTAACTTTAACTTTTATTATTATTATATGTTCTACATTTTATGATGATGCTGTGATTATTGTAATATTATGATGATGAGCATGAGTACATATGAATATGTATTTGTATATGTAAGAAAATATATAGTTATTCATAATGTCATTTTATTACGACATTATGGATCATAAATCATTTTATTATATTTTTAATTTATTTTTATTTAGTTTTGTATTTCTGTTTTAAAAGGTTTATTTCTGTGTTATTGAAAATCATCAAGTAAATACTGAATTTATATAATTATTTAACATAAAATCAATTAAATAAAAGTGTTTTTGTTGTCGTGTATATTTTATTAGAAAGTGGTAATCCATGTTTTTGCACGAATATCTAATAATATAGACTAAAATAAGAAAGAAATAACACAAAAAAAAACCATGGTTAGGATACTAGTATAAACAATAATTATTGATTAGTGTGGCCTTATACAAACCTCAGATATTTTCTTCTAGATTTTATTTTATATCCTTTGAAATTAATAAGATGAGAATATAAAAAGAGAGACCAAAATGGAGAGAGAAAAGGAGAAATTTCGATGTGAATATAAGTGAAACAAAAGAAGAAGAAGCAGAATATTAAAAAATGTTTGACGGTGGAGTACCGGAGCAGATCCACCGGTTCATAGCATCTCCACAGCCACGTCCTCCCCATCAACCGTCGGCAGAAAGATCACTGCCTTTTCCTGTCTCATTTGCTTCTTTTAACACTAATCACCAAGCCCAACATATGTTGAACCTTGATGGCCCTAAGATCATTCACCATCACCATCATCATCATCATCACCATCATCCATGGTGTAGTGATGAAGTCCTTGCCCTTCTTAGGTTCAGATCTACGGTGGAGAATTGGTTCCCTGAATTTACATGGGAGCACACCTCAAGGTAACACAAATTACATAAACAACATATGAATGAATATACTTCTAATATATGCGTCAACAAATGTTTATAATATCTCTATGTACGCATAGGGACATTAGCATCAGTCTTTTTAGCGTTTTTATGTGTGTATGTGTACATTAGTTTGACTAAAATTCCGAAATCTGCGCTCAATTATAATTTGATAGACTAGATCTTGTTTCTTTCGAATAAACACTTTCGGGAAAGTTAATTTTGATGTTATTGTTAACAAATGATTGGTCATTAATACGTACATGGTTTATACACAAATGGCATTTTTCGTTAAAAAATATTTCCATTTTTTAATAAACCGAATGATGAAAACTAAAGGAGACATATAGGAAAATTCTGATGATTATATACTGGTATATTTTATGGTATATGTGTATGTACATTCGCATAATTAATGGTTCTACGTCGTTTATGGAATTATGATGGCTGTAGAAAGTTGGCAGAAGTTGGGTTTAAGAGGAGTCCACAAGAATGCAAAGAGAAATTCGAAGAAGAAGAGAGAAGATATTTCAATAGTAACAACAACACTAATGCTCATCACATGATGAGTAATAACAACAAGGGAAATTATAGGCTATGTAGTGAGGTTGATGAGTTTTATCATCAAGGTCATGCTGATGATGTGCATGTCGTCTCTTCAGAAGTTGGGGATAACCAAAACAAGATAAATAGCTCGTTAGTGGGAAAAGTAAACGATGAGGAAACGGGACAAGACTTGTTGGAGGACAAAACAGATCATCAGGCTCAGGCTCAGGCTCAAGTAGATGAGTCATCAATGGGGAATAAAATAAACTCCGTTGATAATGTTGGAAAAGTAGGAAACGTGGAAGATGATGCGAAGTCATCATCAACAGCAAGCTTGATGATGATCACGAGGGACAACAAGAAGAGGAAAAGGAATAAAAAGAAGGAGAGGTTTGGTGTGTTGAAAGGGTTTTGTGAGGGTCTTGTGAGGAACGTGATAGGCCAACAAGAGGAGATGCATAAGAAGCTTCTTGAAGATATGGTGAAAAAGGAGGAAGAAAAAATAAAAAGAGAGGAAGCTTGGAAGAAGCAAGAGATGGAGAGGATTAACAAAGAGGTAGAGATTAGAGCACAGGAACAAGCCATGGCTAGTGATAGAAACACCAGCATCATCAAGTTCATATCCACTTTCACAGACCATAATAATCATATTGATGGGAGTCCTAAGGTTCAAAGCCCAAGCCCTTCTCAAGACTCATCTTCCTTAGTTTTATCAAGACCCCAGGGCAGCAGAAAGTGTCAAACCCTAACTCCACTTGAACCCATTTCACCTAAAACCCTAAAAACCAAAACTCAAAATCCAAAACCTCCAAAGAGTGATGATAAAGGTGGTCATGATCTTGGCAAGAGGTGGCCCAGGGATGAGGTGTTGGCTCTTATCAACATCAGACGTAGTATCAGTAGCATGAATAATGATGATGACGTTGATGGTAATGAATATCCAAGAAAATGTTGGAGAATGGGTACAAGAGAAGTGCCAAGAGATGCAAAGAGAAATGGGAAAACATCAATAAGTATTTTAGAAAGACAAAAGATGTTAACAAGAAGAGGCCACTTGACTCAAGGACTTGTCCTTATTTTCACCAACTTACAGCTTTGTACAGCCAACCCTCCACAGGGACCACCACCACCGTCACAGCCGACACGTCAGTCGAAGAGCTAGAAACCCGACCCGAGGAAAACCAGGTTGGATCCGGAGATCTTGATATTCCTACAGCCATGCATGTAGATGGTGCCGGCGAGAAAAGCAATGCATAATTTTCAGGTTTCGATCTTTCGTTTTAATAAACCTCAAAACTATAATAATATATATCCATTTAATTCCCTTTTCTTGTTTTTTTGTTTCCTTCAGAAACTTCATTTTTTATTATTATGGAAAATTAAATAAATATTTATGAACAGTGTCATTTATTGTCTTGACGCATGGGTGAAACTGGAAACGTATATTCACTATCTTGGTTGGACCGCACACGTGCACCGACAAAAATTGAATTTCAGTTAAACTTTGAATAAGAAATGTTGTAAGAAAACAGTATATTTTCGCGAATTTTACATGGAAAATTACTCGATTTCCCCACATAAGTTTTTATTCGCACACACTGTATTACTTTGTTTTCATTGTTATTTCTTGAGCTGAACCAGACACTCAAGCTAATAGTTACGATCAACAGATGGCCTATTTCTGATTACCTTGTCTATGATTTTTTTTTGTCGACTGAACCTATACACAAAGAGTTGTTTCTTGCAAGAATTTTAAGATGTCAATGATTAGCAGCAGTCGTTGGTATTCTGGTAACTGATACCATATTTATTGGTATGTCTCATTGATCTTTGCTTTTTGTGTACACATGATTCTTCTTGTATAGTCTGTATGTTCCTTTATAGATGGGAAAGTCTTTCCTCAACAACCCTAACTAAAGCACTTATATATATGCCCAATGACAATGACTTTCTCACTCTCTGATGGTGTAGAAATCGAATTTTCAAACCAACCAAATCTGTATAACTTTTACTTTCAGATTCAAGCCAAGGATACACACGCATATGCTATTCACAACATTCCATGGAATCAATCAATCAAACAAGATTTGGTATTATAAAAAAAATCACTCCCCCATATTTTTAAACTTTTCTTCACTCTTCAAAACCACCCAGTACTAATGTAAATATTCTTTTTTAAAACAAAAACTATATTTGAAAAAAAGGTACATCGTTGCCTGTTTATGGCCTTTTATCAAGAGGCAGCCACGGTACGGTACCATTAGTAGTGACACCTGAAACTTAAAGAAACAAAACATGATTTGTGTATTTAGATATTTACTTTGTTTCTGTCAGATAATTCAAATTGAAGATAGTTTACCTTCACTACCTTCTTCTTTCTCTTCGTCAATTGTTTTCCAAACAATGTCCTTAAGACCCGTCGTAAGGTTTTTGTAAAACTAAAAAGAACACAACGAAAGGAAGCAGAAAAAAAATCAGTTACTGGAACAAATATTTGACAATAAGAGTAAGCTTTTCAAGTAAGTTTGGTTTTGATAGAATCAGAGTAGAGTCTATAGCAAATACCTTGTGGAATTCCAACGTGTCACCACCTGATTTTCGCATTTCAACCATGTAAAGTGATGGAGCTACTTGGAAAACCTGAACATTAGATGTCAATTATATTTTAAAACTAGGGGCTCATCCAACATTGTGGGACATCATAAAAAGGACGATGATCACTGGTCACTGACCTCAGTAGCAACTGCTAACTGACCCTTGCGCCCTGATTTCTCTCCTACCAGCTTCATCTAAACGATTTTATGAAAAAATGGTCTTATCAGAAGCAAACAAATGGATACAACAATGTTATAAAACAGGTGAATATGTACATAGTATTCCAACCTTGTAGTTATTCTTCTTGACATCAAACCCCATAGGCCCTGCTGCTGCCTCAATTTTTGTGACTATATCATTAGCTGAACATTTTGAAGTAAATCTAGTTTTTCGTTTTACTAGCCCCTGAAATAAAAAAAAAAAAGATGCATATGACTCAGAACAACTAACTATCTTTTTTGAACAATGTTAATTCTCATTAGTTATCAGAGTGTTGTGTGTACCATTTGTTTTTCGAAAAGGGAACCGAGATTGAGACCCTGGGAGGTTGAGATGAGCTCAAAAGCATTCATAGTTACTGGGTTTTTAGGTCCTTCTTCTCTCCTCTCCACAACAAGGTTCTTAGACTCCTACAAACAAAACAAACACAAAACTAAGCAAATCATCCAAGGTTCTTGAAGAAATTGCTAAAACCAAAATATAAACAATGAGCTTTTACCCCTGATTCATCAAAGATTGCATCAACATCATCAAGGCTGACATCAGCATTCTCATATTTAGGTGGCTTATACCCTTTCTTAAACCACTCATTTTCAATGACTTCAGCAAATGTTATCCTCTGTCCATCATTACAAAAACAAAACTGTGTGTCATTACATTACAATAGAAGCTTTTGCCTCTTCTCATGGCATTAGTATAAAGGTAGAGGTTTAAAGAAAATAATATACCGTTGCTGGTTTAGGATCGAGAATCCTTTTAATTAACTTCTTAGCACTTGCTGAGAACCAAGGCGGGCAGGTAAATTCAGCTTTAAATATCTGTTTATCATGAAAAATATAAAAGACTGATCATGCTATAAACATTTATATGTCCTAAGAAAACAACTGACAACAGCACCATGCAAAACGAAATGTGCACCAGTGAGAAACAACAAAAATAAGAAGAATAAAGCATAACAAAAACCTTTTTATATAGTGAGGTGAGATTAGAATCTTCGAAAGGTAAGTAACCAGCCATTAAGACGAAGAGAATCACACCACAAGACCACAGATCAGCCTTTGCTCCATCGTAACCTTTGTTGTTGATTACCTATATAGACAAAAAAAAAGATTATTACCGTGAGGAGAGAAAAAGAAACAGAGTTCATAGTCTCGGTTAGATAAATAAATACCTCTGGAGCAACATAATTTGGTGTTCCACATGTTGTGTGAAGTAAACCATCCTCCTAAAGAAAGAAGAAGAGTCTCAAACTCAGCTTTGATGACTCTCATAGGAAACTTTCTAAAAATCAAAAGATCAACAATGCTTACTCGGACTTGCTGAGGCAGTGCACTCAATCCAAAATCAGAAACTTTCAGAGCACCTTTAGCATCCAAAAGCAAATTCTCTGGCTGAAACCACAAGACTCAACACATTATTCACAAGAAGAACCTTCAGAGAAAATAAATAATACTCCATATATATCCTAAGTCCTAACCTTAAGGTCTCTATGATAAACTCCTCTGCTGTGACAATAGTCCACTGCATTAATAAGCTGCTGAAAATACTTCCTCGCCTCATCTTCCTTCAATCTCCCATTGCTTGACTAAATACACCAAAAGTATCACACCAATCAAAGTCCTAAAAAACATCTTCACCAAAATTAAAAAGAAAAAAAAAACTTACAATTTTATCAAAAAGCTCTCCACCAGTAACAAGTTCCAACACAAAGTAGATCTTAGTCTTACTAGCCATCACCTGGAACAAAACAGAATCTTTTACATATACGTGACCGAACATATGTTACATATAGAGATTGAGACCAAACCTCAATCATGCGGATGACATTAGGGTGCTTGATCAGTTTCATTGTCGAAATCTCACGCTTAATCTAAACCCAAATCGAAAGTTAACATCTTGATTCGAAAATAAGTCTTTTTTTTTATTAATATTAAGAAAAATAGGCACCTGAGCGATCATTTTGTTCTTCAAGACCTTCTCCTTATCAATAACCTTAATAGCAACACTCTCTCCCTTCTCAACGTTCCTAGCGAACTTGACCTTAGCGAAGGTTCCTTCCCCCAAAGTCCTCCCAAGCTCATACTTACCCACTCGTGTCCTACTACTACTACCCGAGGAAGACCCAGAAGGTGTTGATCGCGAAGGTGTTGTTTTAGATGAAGCCATCTCTCTCTCTCTCTCTCTCTATCGCTTTTAGATCTGTGTTGATTGTTTCTTCAGGACCGCTTCTTCTTGCAAGGTTGCCATACCTGAGATTTCTCAACGCTCATCCTTTTTAGATCTTAGGGGAATTTCAATTCTCGTGGGCGGAGAATATTCAATTCGAACGAAGAAGACGACCACCCATCAAGACTTTTAACGAAAACAATTAAAATAGGAAAAAAAAAGGGTCCCGACAAAACCGTAAACTCGGCTGTAAGAAAAATGCGAAGCCGGTTGTAATGAAAACGCGCAAGAGAGAGGTAGCGAGGAAGGGGAGATACTACCTGATTCGAGGGAGGATTGAGTATTTAAAAGTTAATTAGTTATTAAGATTTATTATTACTTTTGATTTAATTATTGTTTAAGAAATGATTAGTTTAGTTCTGTTTAGTGGTTATACGAGGAAGGTTGCATCTATCTCTCATCATATACGTCGGCAATAGCTACATTTTTAATAACAATGTGATTGTGAATAGTATTTATTTATTTGTTTAGTATAACGATATTTGGGTTGACTCAAAAGATGTATATTCAAAAAGTAGTTGCGGGTAATGTCAAAAAAATTATTTGAATAGGAAATCTAATTTATACATTAATGCTAGCTTTCCTAATAGCTACACGAAAATATATTCTAAGTGATATTGTAATCCCGGAGTTCTCCTAATAAAAACACTTAGCTGATGTTTGAAGGGATGTATTCATAGCAATAAATTACAAAATAACAAGTTCAGTAACTCTAGGTGTAATTATTTTTAAGATTGTGTTTGAATAATATTTTTTTTTCATTTTGACGTAAATTTTGTTAAATATCATGGTTCAAATATAAACCCGTAATGATGTTAGATAGTGTATTATCTTAGATACTTTGATTATGAACATCAGAATATTAAGTACCAATCCTTAAGTTAGTGTATTAGCTAACAGTTTAAGGTAGTGTATTGTTTAAATTGTACTCCGAGATTCCCAACATATATAAACTCATAATGATGTTAGAGAATCTTATACGAAATCTTGCATAATTTATTTTAAAACTTCTAATGGAGCTTTTGATATTTCGGAAGAGCCATTAACAGGAAAATTCATAACAGATCGAATTATAAATACTCGAAGAAACACGGATATTCGATTTGTGTACACACCTTGACTATTGAAGATGGATCATGATATTTCCAAAATAATTAATTTTTAATTCGAAGACATATTTTACTTGATGTAAATCTAGATGAATGTGACGTTTATGCAAATCATTATTAGGTCACAAGCATCAACTGAACATTTTTTTAATGAACAAAACTTGCCTTCACCCTTGTGGTGAATTCTCTAATTCATCTTAATCTTCCACACCAATCAAATTGCCCCATAAAATTATTAAAAAGAAAAAAATAATAACTAAAAAAAGGAAAATAGCTAAAAAAGATAAAAAAACGTATACCTATTAACAGCGCCGTCGACTTCTTCTCCTTCGTTTACCTTTCACCCCCACAGAGAAAAAGACCATCAATTAATTTAAGGTATATAGTTTAACTGTTTTTTTATTCTCTTCCAAATATCAATTATGACAAATCTCCATTAAAATAAGACTGACTATTCTATGTTTACTAAGATAAATTTTGACTGGTGTTTGTATTTTTCTATATAGGTGCAACGGAGAGTAATAATTTAAGTGATCAAGAATTTGTTTCTGCTAGTCAAGCTGAAGCGAGTTTACAAGTCTCAGATGAGACCAGATTGTTAAGTAAGAGTTCTAATGAAGTTTTAGCCGAGGAAAAAGTTGATATATGCAACAGTAAGCGATGCTTCAATCAGTGATTTCAATGAAGAAAAAGACATAGAAAACAAAGAGGATTTTTTTCAGATTGAAGATGTTGGTGCTTTAAAGGCAAACAATGAAATCTGTATTGGAATGGAGTTTAGTTCTGATGAGTCTGCATATAAAGCTTATAGAAAGTATGGAGGCAGTCATGGTTTCAACGTAAGGAAATAACGAACTTCGAAAAAAACAATAAGCTAGTAAGGATGGTTTATGTA
>JABAYD010072571.1:0-15909 GCA_014822095.1 Diplotaxis tenuifolia | reverse complement strand
TAATGTGTTTCATTTTGAATATTAAAAATATCAAGTAGGCGATTATATGTTTCAAATATCAAGTAGACAAATATGTATATTTCACTTCCGTTAATTTAGATTCGTTTCTAAATTATCCTGAAGCTAAAATGTTTGAAGCTATTATGTTAAGAGTTCTTTAAAAATGTCAAAATATCAAAGGAAGAAAGAAAATTCGAGAAATATCTTAGTTGTGACATTTGTAATTTACTCGTTGGAGTATTTAAATTTCCAAAATGATGGAGAAAAAGTTAGGCCACATCGCATTCATAAAAGTAAAAGACAACTCTCATAAAAAACAAAAGCGTTGTTTCGTTTGGTGTACTTATTTTTTTCCAATTCTTATTCCTTAAGTCTCCCTTTCCACTTCCAGTTTCCATCTACTAATTATCTCTCTCTTTATAATATAAACAAAAGAAACACAAGATGGTGTCAAAGACTTTGGCAAGTCTAACTTTTCTTTTCGTATAAACTTTATGATTCACACAAATCAGACTTCACCTTAATGAACTAGCTAGAACAATCTTCTTGTCATCTTTTGCTGATATTCGCAAGGAATTCACACTGAAGGTCCACACTCAGATATATAATGAAAATGAATTTTTTGTGTGGATCACTATATATCACTTTGCATTTGCATACATACAAAGATACTATGAAACTTCACTTACTGTGAAAATGCTACGGAGTTAAAGCATTAACGATGACTTTGATCTCTTCTTTGACAAGTTCAAAGGAGACCAGGCCCTTTCACATCATCAACTGTTGTATTCTGATCACAATGTCGCCACTTAGTCCATGAGTCTCTTTGTGATGGTAACTTCTTTGACCCGTTCTAACACATTAAGCGACACGACCCTTACCGGATTTGAACCGGTGGTTTAAGTAATCCGGTTCAACACTCGAATCAATGACACTCTTGAGTTTGTTTCTTGTTTTCACTGCTTACACTGCCAAATATCAATCAACATTCTGACATCCAATTAGTACCACCAATACACTAGTTTCTGTCAAGTTAGAAAACTATCACAATGGGCATTATTGGGCCTAATGGGCTTTTTTTTTTTTGTAAAACCACGGGAATCACCTACCACCAAAGGAATCTTTTAGAAGATCTGAATATTATTGCAAGGCAACGAAGAAGACGAAAACGACACGTCATTTCGTTGACGACAATCCTCTTTGATTAGGTAATGGAATCGCCGATGAGTTCTTCCGGAGAAGACGAGTGCTTGAGCTGGGCTGCAAGAGATCCATCTGGTCTCCTCTCTCCTCACACATTCACTCGTAGGTACGTTTCACAAAAACGATTCAAACGATCCTCCTGCTCAGACAAATATTCATTCATTACCAGGTCTGTTACAAGTGATGATGTTTCACTAAAAATCACACACTGTGGTGTCTGTTACGCTGATGTTATCTGGACAAGAAACAAACATGGTGACTCTAAGTACCCTTTGGTTCCTGGGTATGTTTTTTAACAATACCAACTTTGACCTTCCCTATAGTGTTTTTATTTTATTTTATTTTTAATATTCCTCTGTTTTTTAGGCATGAGATTGCTGGAATAGTGAGTAAGGTTGGATCTAATGTTAGTCGGTTCAAAGTTGGAGACCATGTTGGTGTTGGCACGTATGTAAACTCGTGCAGGGAGTGTGAGTATTGTGATGATGGAGAAGAGGTTAGTTGTGTGAAAGGGCACGTTTTTGTTCACGAGAGGTTTTATAATCATCTCCTTCTCTCTTTTGTCATATTCATACTCTTGAAAAGCTGTGAGTGAGAGTGGCTGATGAGTTAGTTAATACAATAGGTACTGTTACAAGATACCTATGGACTATCCCTTGGAATCAGCTGCACCGTTACTATGTGCTGGAGTTACTGTTTATGCGCCCATGATGCGTCACAATATGAATCAGCCTGGTAAATCTCTAGGGGTGGTTGGACTCGGTGGGCTTGGCCACATGGCGGTTAAGTTTGGTAAGGCTTTTGGACTTCATGTGACGGTTTTCAGCACTAGTATCTCCAAGAAAGAGGAGGCTTTGAACCTGCTTGGAGCTAACAACTTCGTTCTCTCCTCTGATCATGATCAGATGAAGGTACGTGGAGAGATGGTTTTGTTAGGGATGGAAACAAAACTTAACTTGGGAGCTACGTGATTGTTTACTTGCAGGCACTAGGGAAGTCTCTAGACTTTATCGTTGACACAGCATCTGGTGATCATGCGTTTGATCCTTACATGTCGCTTTTGAAGATTGCTGGGACTTATGTCCTGGTTGGTTTCCCAAGTGAGATTAAAATCCAGCCTGCAACTCTCAACCTTGGTACGCATCTCTAAAGCTCTTTGTAATTGAGTTACATACATACTTACTCTTACGATGCTTAGACCATAAGAGGATCATTGGTACAGGTATGAGAGTTCTTGCGGGAAGTGTAAGTGGAGGTACTAAGGTGACTCAGGAGATGATAGATTTCTGTGCAGCTCATAAGATTTATCCGAACATAGAAGTGATTCCCATTCAAAAGGCTAATGAAGCTATTGAAAGGGTGGTGAAGAAGGACATCAAGTACCGGTTTGTGATTGATATCGAGAATTCTCTGAAATAGAAAAAACATAGATGGTAATAAAAGAACTCTATGTTGTGAAGAAGAGAAAGTTTAAAGAATCCATGGTCTCGTTTAGAGGTTTTCTGAACTTTTGTAAACCTGATATCCACATTCCACAAAGCACAACATGCATAATGGCGACTGAAGTGATTTTCTGTAATAAAATAACACTCGCTGCTACAGTTATTATTGTTCTTTGTGTGTTGTTGATGAAGTCAACAAGTGGTGATTATTGAGCAAATATATTATCCACATTATGATGTTACTGAGTTCTTGTATTTAGAATGTGTTATCGATTTTTGATTCTAAAACAGATTTTAAAATCAATGTTATTTAATAATAAAAATTTTGTTTAAAGATTTGGGTTTAGTGGGTTAATAAGTGTCTAAAACTAAAATACAAAAAAATATTGAGTTGAACATTGTCCTTGTGGTTGGATCTGTATTGTTGGTTTTCTTTATATCTATAGTGATTAGGTCTATGATCCAACCACAATACCAACTTTGGTATTTTTCATTTATATAATCACCATGTTGTATCGTACAGTAAGTTTTTTTTTTGTAAACTGATGACATATGGTTCCACTTCAAAATTGTCTTTTTTTCTTTCTAATCTGCCATTTTTAGAATCTCCTAACCTAGTATTCCATTTTCGATAATGCTATTTACTGTAATAGATGTGACATATTTTTTTTATATAATGAGAATACAAAAATCAATACCACTACGATGGATCATCCCAAACAAATAGCTGTAGAACTCGACATTAAAATCGTCATCACTAAATGGACTTTTTATTTGATTACAAGAGTAACTGGATCAAAAACCAAGAAACAAATAATAAGGTGGTACTTTCATAATAAACGATATATACATGTACCTAAAGCATATTTAGAAACAATTATCATCACGCGGGACATGAGATATAAATTATTTAATTTTCCGAAGTAAAGTCATTTATTATCTTTTATTTATTACGAGACGAAAGCGAAGTGTCAATGTTACCGTTATATTAAATTAAACAAAAAATACTTTTTCTCTTCCTTCCCCCAAAATTTCAAATTTCAAAAATGCTTTCTCTCTTCTTTTAACAATTTACAAACCCTTTTTTTGTCTAAACATCATTCACAGGCCAACACAAACTTTCTCTCTTTCTTCTTCTTCATCTTCTTCTCACTCTCTTCCCAAGAATCTTTTAACAGTTATTATATTCTCGAATCTGAACCTTTCTTCACAGTATCTGATTCCAAAAGTCTCCAACTTGACAAATGGGTGGATCTGGAAACTGGATTAAATCTCTAATCTCTAACAAGAAACCCATCACTGATGATCACCAGGTAATAATCTCCAAAGCCTCCTTCTTTCTATCTCTCCATGATTAGATCTCTTATAAAGCATTGATCTTTTATCAGTTAGGTGATAAGAACAGCAAGAAGAAGTGGAAGCTCTGGAGGACTTCTTCAGAGAGTTTCATCTCTTCCTCAAAAGGTTTCAAGAGTCGTGCTGGTAGCTATGGAACTCCTTCTCTTGGCTCAGATCCACCGTCTTTCTCTGCAGATGATTCCTTCACTGCTGCTGTTGCTGCTGTTATCAGAGCTCCACCTAAAGATTTCTTTCTTGTGAAACGTGAATGGGCTGCAACTCGGATCCAAGCTGCTTTTCGAGCTTTCCTGGTACAGGGTGTCTCTTACATGGACAGTCTGATTTAGAGATCTGTTTGGTTTTAGCATTATTACAATGAGTTGTGTCTTAGTGGTTGTTTACTCTCACAAAGTTTGAAACTTTATGTCAAACCATCAAAAACTAGACTGGATCCTTAAACTAAGTCAATTCAGTTTCGTTTGGTTTTGTCTGAAGCTTTTGTGGTCAATGTTACTGTAGGCAAGACAGGCGTTGAGAGCTTTGAAAGCTGTGGTGAGGATTCAAGCGATATTCCGTGGAAGGCAAGTCAGGAAACAAGCAGATGTGACATTGAGGTGTATGCAAGCTCTTGTTAGAGTCCAAGCTCGTGTACGAGCTCACTGTAACAGGGCTCCTTCAGATGGACAGGAGTTGCAGAAGCCATCTGAGCTAAAGGATGATCCTGCTAAACAAGCTGAGGTAATCATTATTTATCAGACAATGTGGCATGAGAGGCATGTAAGAGAAGACTTAATTTTGGTAATGATATGTTTTGTGTAGAAGGGTTGGTGTGATAGCCCTGGAAGTGTGAATGAAGTGAGAACGAAGTTACAAATGAGGCAAGAAGGAGCTATCAAGAGGGAGAGAGCTATGGTGTATGCACTCACACATCAGGTAACGGCTTGAAAATATATAATGGCTCTTGACTCTTTTAGAGATATTTGTGTTTATTGAGTTTCTCAAAAATCTTGACAGCCAAGGACGTGTCCAAGTCCAAACGCTAAGGTGAACAAACAAGGTAGCGTCAAAAAGAACAACGGGTCATGTAAGAGCAGTCCAGGTTGGAACTGGCTAGACAGATGGGTTGCAGACAGGCCATGGGAAGGGAGGTTGATGGAAGGTCCTACAAACTCATCAGACAACAACGCAAGGAAAAGTGAGAGCAGTGTGTCTGAACACGACACAGTTCAGGTCAGGAAGAACAGTCTCACAACTAGAGTCTTAGCTAGACCTCCTCCAGTGTCATCATCAGCTACTAGTTCCGAGACTTCGTCGACATCTCAGTCCCCAGTTCCTTTCTCAGGAAGTTTCCTTGAGGAAGGAGGGTATTACAGAAAGCCAAGCTACATGAGCCTGACACAATCTATCAAAGCTAAGCAGAGACGATCAGGTTCTTCTTCATGTTCTAAAACACCGTTTGAGAAGAAACAGTCTATGTCTTTCAACGGAGATGTGGATGTAAAGCGTAGTGGAGGTTCGGATCTTTATCCACCTGCGCAAGTAACAGGGAGGCATATGTGGGCCAAGAGCCAGAGAGGCTAAGTTCTTCAGGCATTTCAACAGCTTGTTGGTCCCACGAAACACATGTTCTTGAGTAAAACTCTACACGGATTATAGATACAGTAGCAATCTCTGTGTATCTTTTAGATATGACTGCAATGTCAATGTTTGGACCATTTTAAATCTTTTGCTTCTGATGTTCTGAAAGAATCTGTTCCTATCTCTCTTGTCAATAAGAAACCAAAAACCAATAAGCATTACCTCAAGATATGATGAGCTCATTTCAGGACTAATAACATAGTTTATAGAAGAAACTGTAGCTGATAACTATACTTTCAACTTATTTTGAAACACAAACTGTTCCAACTCTTAATATTAGTTTGCAGAACTGTTCGAATACAGAAATACAATACATAATGAAGTCATTGAGGATGATCAACTGTCTTATTGCTTAAGTGGAGCTTTCTTCTCTCTGTCTGCAATTCTAGCAGGTGCGTTTGAGTGAGTCTTGAACCGTCCCCTTCCTCCTTCCTCTCTCTCCTGAAAATTTCCACCAGCATCATCAACATTTGATGTTAAGAGAGATGAGATAAAAATGTTTTGTGTCTCCATACCTTTTTCTTGACGATTTGAACAACATCTTCATCCTCAAGACGATGCGAAAGACCACAGTGTTGAGGGTAGTGCCTAGCGCTTGTGCCCCAAACCAATGCATACTTCATATCCTTCACCAAAGTCTTGTGTACGTGGTTACAAAAATCTTCAACCGTGCATCCACCTCTGTCCTGTGGAATGACAAAAGAAGTCAAAAATGAAAAAGAGTCATCTCTCCAAGTTCTTGTCAAGTGTTAGGGTATTATTATACTTACAGCTGAGAGGACAAAAGGCTCATCAAAATCTGGTTGTTGTCCCTGAGGCTTTGTGTAAACCCTCACAAGTCCCATCTCCTCCCACATTCTTGCAAGTAGTCTATCTAAGTTTAGCTGTTTCAAGAAACACAATCTTTCACCATTAGACTTGTGTTCCCATCCGTGCAGATGCAGAGAAGCATGAATAACAATATAACTTGCCTTTAGGTTGCAGCTGATAACAATTGAGTTTGGCTGTCTTGCTAGCCTATCAACATCATCGATCCCAACAACATCTATCTTGTTGTAGACATATACACACTTTATGTATTTGCGGTTGCCTTCAATGACATCAATGAAGTCATCCACCGTAGCATCCTCACGGAACAGAACCTCAGCATTGTGAATCTTGTATTCATGCAGAATTTGATAACAGAGCTTCTCATCAATGCGAGTCAACGGTGCTGTAGTGTTAAAAGAGATTCCACCAGTCTTCTTCTTCTTAAAGTATATCTGTTAAAACAACCATTAAATGGTTTGCACATCAAGCTTTCTCTCAAGAGTTTATAGTTCAGAATATAGAAGATGAGCTTCTACCTGTGGAGGTCTTTTGTTTAAACGTAAACCTACTGCTTCAAGTTCCTTGGTCAGAATCTGCCTGTGACCTTCACTCTAAGAAAGAACAAATAGATATCAAGAAACAGCGACAAGTAAGAAACCACTAAGAACTAAACACTTACTTTGGAGGCATCAAGAACCATCAACACAAGGTCAGAGGACTTTGCTACAGCAATAACCTGAGAAACAAACAGTTTCAAGCTACCTTTTTGGTTTGATAAGAAAATTATACAAAGGATTTTGGAGTGATGTAAATAAGGTATAAACCTGCCTCCCTCGTCCCTTTCCTTCTGAAGCACCTTCAATAATCCCAGGAAGATCAAGCAACTGAATCTTGGTGTCATTGTAGCGAATGACTCCAGGTATGCATGTAAGCGTTGTGAATTCATATGATGCTGCTTCAGAGTGTGTGCCAGTTAACATAGTCAAGAGCGTGGACTTCCCAACACTGCCAAATTACACCCACAAAGAAAAATCAAAATGAGGACTCCAAAATTGAAACAAATATGTGAGTAGAGAAAGTTAAACCTTGGAAAGCCGATAAGTGCAACACGTCCATGACCATACTTTGTAACTTCAAAACCATCTCCACCTCCACTAGAACCCTGTCAGATTTATATATGGGGAGACAGTTAAAAACACATACATAAATGGTGATAAGGTTAGAGATTTATAAGAAGTTGAATCTTACTTTTGGAGGCTCTAACAGTTGTGTTCTGAGCTTTGCAATCTTTGCCTTGAGCTGACCAAGATGATACTCTGAACAATAATTTCAAACATCTGACCAGTTATATAACTATTTTTCTCAGCAGATATATGAAAATCAATGATGATTCTCATGCACATATCTACAAGTTTTATAACGTTAAGGAGAAACCTGTAGCTTTGTTCTTCTGTGTTCGAGCCATCTCGGCTTCAATTTCTTTAATTCTTTCAATGATTCCCATTTTCTTTCAGAACTTTCTGCTACAATGGCTGGACTGAAGATAACTAATGATCCAACTCTAGTGAGACAGATAGTTTAAAGGTTAATGATAAAATCAACAATTTTAACCACTTATTAAATAAACAAAAGACATAAGAAGCAAGATGCACCATGTGACAACATCTCACACACATCACAGATTAAGAAGTTAAACCAAATCTTAAATAAGTAAGATATTTAACAAACGAAAACTCACCTCTAAACAAATAATAGTGACACTCTTTTGATCAGACGAGTTTGAAAGTTGGATCACATACGAAGCTAAACAACTTATAGCCTTGCATATGTTTCTTGAAACTAAGTCAGAGCGATGTGTTCGCAAATGGGGAAGTTGATGAGCGATGGAGAGACCAGAGGATGGTTCTAGAGAAAGCGAGAAAGATACTCACACACGTAAGTTTGGATCAAGAGACCATAGTTAGAAGAGTTAAGGATCCAATTAGAGAAGGCCCAGTTTAAGTCCAAATCAAACGCAGGTTCTGTCATGAGATCATGACTTTCATCCATGGACACCAACTCTAGAGAAAGACACTTCTTATTAAATAGTGTTCTCGTATATATAAATACCACCACATAGGTTCCTTAAAAAGTTTACATAAGCCCTACATTAACTCGCATCATATCTCACACTTCTCGTCTCTCTCTTACTTAGTTGGCTATATTACAAAACTCAGCTGCATGAAGAAGTTGGATCTTGTTTCCTTTTCCCTTTCTGTTGCTACCTCCAACAACCTTCGTCTTAACGGTGATTCCGTGGGACCAGCGATTGCTTCTCCGCAAGCTCCCTCACCTGCAACAGAATCTCCATAGGAATGTGCATGGACCCATGTTTCTTGAAACTTCCCTGCCACCCATATATTCAGAAGTGAGCACATCCAGGTCTTGTTGGCAAAGGACAATGCAGTTACAAGTTAAAATAAAGAGAGAGAGAGAGGTACCATGTTGTTTGAGGGACTCTGAGCAAAGCTTGCTCTCAGGAGATTTCGCCACTTGTCCTACAAAACAACAAGAAAATTTATAAACAAAGCCTGTATTAATAGGATCATGTCAAGAGGGTTAAGAAGTTGACTTACCTTGAGATCTACAGAGGTACGGTGTGAATAAGATGCGAAGGAAAACTTCTTGATCTCTGACCACTTCCCAGCTCCATACTTGGATACACCTTCTACTAATTGTGTAACCTCAGACAGAGTCCAGGCTCTATGATGCTTCCTTCTAATCCCACCACCTTGCATCATTGGCCCGTTAGTGTTATTATAGTCATCCGAGCTATTTCCAGATGAGTCTACAAGATCTGCCTCCATGTCTTGATCAGCCTCAGTGAGAATATTCTCCTCGTTGTTGTTGTTGTTGTGACTTACTTCTATTGGTACAGAAGCTAACTTAACCACTGGACCTGGGCTCACAACCTCACTGTTCAACATGTTACTCTCTCCTGCAATAGCTTTTACTTCCAAGCAACTAATATGACATTCCTACACAAGTGTTACATCATCCTCAAATCACAAACAAATAACAGCGCATAAGTCATTTAATTGTTTTTTTGTCCATAATTAGAAGAAATGAGAAACAAAGAGACATACCATAAGAGCCATAAAGTTCTCTCTTGGACGGCTTCTCCGGACATGAGAAACATAAGGAACCTCAACCTCAGACCCACCAAGGGGCACAACCCTAAAGACTGTAACTCTCTTCCCTGATGAGACGCTCATAGACCTGACCTCAGGTTTCTCAGACAGCCTCTGGTCTTTTGAAGGAAGCTGTTTTTCATCGGTTTCTGAAAGTTCTTCAATGTATCTTCTTGTAGGTTTCCTAACTCTTTTTGCAGCCCTCTCTTCACATGAAAAATCTTCAGCACTACTAGGTGGTGCATCTTTCAGGTTAGTAGCTCTTACATCATCAGACTTGTCTTGGTTTCTAACTAGCCTGTTATGTTTAATTGTTAGGTTAGTCGTTGGTATGTCAAAGGACTTGGTAAGTCCCATTGTGATCCTCCTTTTTAGCCAAGTCTTGTCTTTAACAGTCGTCTCACGACCAAACGTTGCCCTGAAGGTTTCTTGAAGTGCTTTAATAGGCAAATTATTCAAGCAGATCTCACCTTTAACTAAAGAAAAATCAGGTTTTTGAGCAGCAGGAGCAGGCAATGCAGTTTCTTTTGGACTAGATGGTAAGCATGGTTCAACAGTATTAGATTGATTCACATTGTATCCATTCTGAACATCTGATGAGGAAGGAAGCAAAGCTTCATGGTGGACTTGATCCTCGTCATTACAACATTGGATGTTGGTATCTGAAGGAGTAGAAAGCATGTGAGATCCATGTATCATGACAAGCCTCTCATCCTGTTCTACCTTTTGCAACGTCTCCTCGTTATACTGCAAAACTCCCAAAAAGTTGGAGAAAATTTAAGGAGTAAGGTCATCATCTAGTATCAGATAAGAGTTCTTAAGAAATTTTCAAACACTAACAACAATTAGAATCAGAAATAATAGTCTTAGAAAATGTGACTAACCTCAGGTAGAGAATTCACCTGGTCTGTAGATGGTTCCACATTGTCAGATCTCCATAAACCTAAGTTGATAACTGAGGCGAATAAAAAAAAAGTCAATGCCAAGATGTTGTAAACAATAATTTAATCTAGACGGAAAAGTCAGAGAGACTTGTGCATATTTGAGCCTATATCACTACAGACTTACACATATTTAGATATACAATGCATTATCTACCATAGAAAGAAGCATTAAAAGAAGCAAAAAAAAACATAAGATTGTAATCAAAAGGGGCTCAAACATGTAAAGAATGGTGAGAACCAAACCTTCAGAAGTTTCTTCTAGTTGAGACAACCGAGAAGGTGAAGCTTTAAGGTAGCCTAGACTCTGACAACCCTCTGATGTAGAATGCATATCGGTCTCGTTGACCTCCAAAATTTCTTCATCGGTTGCAGGCACTAGTCTCCCATCTCCTGCAACCTAACCATTTCCATAAACACAACTAAAATAAGATTGTCAAAACCCTATAAGAATTCGTGTTCTTTCCTCTCCTAATTAGGAAGACGGTTACAGAAGCTAAATACAAAATTTAAGGAACTTTATAACAAATAAAAGAATCGACTACATGATGTAAACATACCCGGACAAGCTTATAGGCAACAGGATTCCCAATCTGATTTGTTGGGGAAAACGGTGTGATCCTTGTCTGAACACTGACATCAAACATCTCTCTGCATTCCTCAACACTTCCAACCACAGTTCCCATATTCAAAACACTCAGCCTGAAAATCCCATACAGAAAAAAGCAAAATAAACAGATAAATCCTCAAAATAATGTACAGTGAGAACGAATAAAACAATCTACAAAGGATGTGACAGAGAGATTTTACATAATGTATAGATCACTATATGTAAATTTGCATCAAAGCTTAACAAACTTCACTTTATGTACAAAAGGAGTTTCTATTGCTAACTCTAACGAGAAAGTATCTATCTTTAACACAAAAAAAATATATAAAGTATCTATCTTTATCAAGAAACACAAAAAAACAATCTGATTCCAATGCTTACCACCAGAAAATTGAGTTAGTCTGCAGAAATTGAAGGAAAACGATTACACCTTACTCGAATTCATCCCTAACTTTAGATTTGTCGAAGATTGGTTGCAGAGGAGAAGCTTCTTGTGGATTAATTAAAAGTACAAAAGGGCAAAGAAAACTGGAAGGAAAATCTTTGGTTGGCTCTTGCTTTCGGCTTCTTTCTAGTTAACAAAGTCTGGACTCGAAAGAGTTTTTATTAACTCAATTAAATCTTTGCTTTTTGTGATTTGGAATCCGTATATACGCTTCTGAGTTTAATGACTTCACGAAGTTTTGTCTGATTTTGCCACATCAGTAAATAAGCTGGATAACGCCAAAACAGAATCAGCTACCGTCCGTTTCGGTTCACTTGCACAAGAACACCGTGTCGTCTGGTATATCAAGATTAGGATTACGTGCCGTTTTTAGGAGTTAATAAAAACGACAGGGTTTTCATGGAGTAGGTGAGTTATTCTGTTTGTCCAGATTTAATTATTGGTAAGCTAATACATACTCCCTCCGTTCCTAAAAGTAGGATTTTCTGGATTTTATTCTTGTTCCACAAAGATAAATTTTCTATATTTTTAAAGTACTTTTGTATAATTTTGAAGAACATTAATTGTGAATATTCTAACTGATTAAATTTTATTGGTAGATAGTTATTGGAAAACGTATAAAAAAATAAATATTATTATATTCTTAATAAATGTGAAAACTTCGTAAAATCATGTTTTCAGGAAGAGGGAGTAAGTGTCTTTTTTTCTTCGTAATTTTCTGTCTTTTACAAACTAAAACTATACATTTGTTGCTAAAGCATGTTCTTTGATCCTTCAGACCTTATTGTGGACATGTTTCTCTTCCAGCAATGGTATTTTTGCAGCTGCATCTATGAATATAATTTGAATGTATGTGTGGACCTATTTGTCCTGCAACAATAGAAACTTTAAAAGACTAAACAAAAACCTAGCTAAGTGCTTCTCAGATTTTCAAGATGTCTAGAATTGCTAGGTCAAAAGAGACATACTTACTCAGTTACTCCATCTACTTAGCACTGAATGTGTTTGGATGAGGAATAGTCACCATCAATGTGATTTAATTGAACCTAAGCTGCTACTAATAAGCTTCTTTAAAAACAAAAGTAACTAGACAGAGTTTGTGAACAATGTAAGGAGCTTCCGAGCTCCATAGAACTTGGGCAAGAGATAGTTTAGAGAGACTATCAAACTCTACTTTCAATGTTAGCACTGCCACTGTATCCTCGTTTTTTTTGAACACCTATACCATCAATTCTGGTATGAAAAAGATCATACTAATAAACCCCTTTATTACATAAAGAAGTATCCATAGGGAGTTTAAATCAAGATGTAAAATGGTTTACTAGTGCAGCCTATAGTAAGTATGAAACAAGCTACATTACTCGGCTAGCTAGGACAGAGGGTCTGAAACTCTATTAAAACCACATAACACCAAGATGGCGTTTGTGATAAAGTTTGCAAAATGAAAGGTATAGACTCTGAACACTTGGCAGTGAGTGAAAGAATAATAATAATCTTAGCAAAGCCTCTTTCTCTTCTGGAGGGTTACACTGAAAACAGTTGAAGAGATTACAGTAGACTAACGTGAGGACGAAACCTCTTATCTTTGCAGACATGGCGGGTTCTTCTCTACCTTCATCTCTCGTAACTCAAGGAGTAATATTCTCTTCTGTGAATCGAGTCTCAGAAGCTAAATGCCAGCTAGTGGTTACACCTGGAAAACGCTCTCTTGTTCGTTGCTTGGCTAAGAAGAAAATCAGCTTTGTGGATCAGATTCTTGATTATATCGAAGGTACTTTTAAGTTCCTGTTCCTTTTTGTTTATCTTTCTTGAAAGAATGACTTTGTAACAGTTTGGTCTGTGAGTCTTTTTGATGTTTTAAGGTGGACCTAAGCTTAGGAAGTGGTATGGAGCGCCTGATCTTTTGCCAAAGGATGGATCTTCAAGTGGAGAAGACGATGAAGCAGAGGAACAAGAAGAAGACGATGGTGATGGAGACAGAACCACTGTTTTTGTAACGGATGGAGACAGTGATGTTGGTCAGGTGTGTGTGTTTTACAGTCTTTCATATAGAATCATCATACATTTTGATGAAAGTAGCTAGAGAAATGAAACTGACAAGTGTTACTTTTTAGCTGATGTAGATGATTATACTGCAACTGATTGTGAAAGGGACTCGTGTCAAAGCACTTGTGAAGGATAAAAGAAAAGCCATGGAAGCCTTTGGAGCTTATGTTGAGGTTTGGTTCTTACACACACTATTGAGCTATTTCTATTTGTTTCTCTGACTTTTGGTAAAACATTCTTAAGTTGACGTCTGGAGATGCAAGTGACGAGCGTTTCTTAAGGAAAGCTTTTAGAGGTGTTTGTGCAATCATATCCCCAACTGTATGTTGTTAACCAAACCCTTCCATCATTCCTTGAATCCAGTTCTTCTGCATTGATCTAAAAACATTCATACATGTCATTGGCAGGAGGGTTTCTTAACGAATGTCAAGAGTTTAAAAGGTGTAAAACATGCAGCTCTCTTGTCTCAGGTAAGGATATGCATCTGCATGGATTTAAAACTTGTTTTAGTATTATGCAAGATCATGGTTTAATGAAGCTGCAGTTGTCTGTTTATGAAAGCAGCGGTGGAATTGAAGCTATGATGAATAGCAAAGCTAAAAAACTAGCCGAGGGAGATGAAAAAGCAATTATATCTTCAAATGTCCCTTATACAATCATAAGAACAGGCAAGCTTGAGAATAGTCCTGGAGGGAACCAAGGGTTCAACTTCAGCGAGGTAAGAGTCATAATCTTATAACTGATAAGTTGAATCATGTGATGAATGTTTTCAACAATGTTTTTGGGAATGACACAGGGTGCTGCAGCTAAAGGAAGCTTAAGCAAGGAAGACGCTGCACGTATATGTATTGAAGCACTAAGTGTGATCCCACCAACAGGATTGATATTTGAGGTAGAGAACATTCTTTTACTCTCAATAGAAAAGAAGCAGTGTTAGTGATTAGGGTTTTGATTATGTCAGGTTTCAAATGGAGAAGAGGCTGTTTCTGATTGGGAAGGACAGTTGATGAAACTGATGCAGAGGCAGAGTCAAAAGAAGTAAAACTTTTGAAGTTGAGATGAACAGAACACAACATTAGAGATCATCATTTGTCTATATCTAAAAAAAACATCACTCTTCCTATTATCATGTGATCTTACCAAAGTATGAGGACCCTACTATAGCTGTTTACATCCCTTTCACTATTGTAGTTTTATAAAATATCCATCCACAAGAAAGTTTTTTGGAAAATGGATGTTGTTTAATTTGAAATGGGATGTTGTGAGCCAAGTAATTTGAATATTACAAAAAAAAGGTGCAATACATGAAGTGGAACCAAAAGGTTGGCTAGATTCTCTTGTCCAAAAGCTAGATAAATAAAATAAAACAAAAGTACAATAATGAACCTAACTAAAGTTAAAACTAGGCCTAGTTAAAACTACAAGTCTCTGCTGACTTTTTGACTCTTAAGGATCATGCAAGCAGAAAGGCAACAGTGATCAGCATCTTTTATTTGTTTAGATCAGATCTTCACAATTTTTTTTTTGATAAAAAAAGGTGGTTTAACCTCTTAGCCGGGAACACAAACATTGTAAATAGTATCTCCGAACGTGAATTGAACCCAAGTGACGGAAGTTAGCGTGACCCCTTCACAATTCATTTTTTACTATCATAATTTAGTTTCATACTTTGTTTTATCTATAAAAAATTATGAACATTTCTAAGTTTTTGGTTACTGCAACAACAAGTAAAAAGGTCTACAAGTCATATCATTATAGTCCCAAAAGGTCTGATCAATGAAGGACATGAACTTCCTCATTTATTCTCTGAATTAAAGACATGAACTCATTACAACAGTAAGCAACACACACTCAGATTAGCATTGAATCTACATAAACATAGAGATTTGATCTTTCTTTTGGAAAATATATTAACCGGATCTAAATCTCTTTTGGTTGTTGGTCCCAGTGGATTCTCCTTCTGATGAAGCATCAATGGATTTAGCAAAAGAATGAGAGAGATCACCATAAAGACTAGCCACAGTTCTGATATTGTTGTTGAGCTCTCTTATCAAACCAACGTTTCTTCCCAAGTGATCTGCTTGTTTTGACTCATGGTTATGATTGATCTCGTTGATCAGAAGCCTGTTTTGATCCAAAATGTCTTGAACTTGTACAAAGCTCTTCTGGAAACTCTGCAACACTTTGCCATCCATCTGGTGCCTCTCTCCAAATCCAGTAAACATATCTCCTTCCATTCTTGATTCCATTAAGCTCAAATCTTGAT
>JABAYD010072501.1:0-16685 GCA_014822095.1 Diplotaxis tenuifolia | reverse complement strand
CCATGAACCACTGCTCGGAGGTGGTAGCCCTCTGTTACATCCGCCTCTATCTTCTCTGCTCCTCCCCCACTATCTGACAAGGATCTAAAACTCGCCTCTCTACATTATCATTCACCACTGTTGCTTTTGCTATCACCTTTAAAAATAACACTTTTTTTGCTTGCTGGATTTTGAAGTTATAAAAATCAAACCCGACACATATCCTTCTTGGCCAAATCATATTGATTTCTTGTTGTTGTGTCATTGCTTTTAAGGAGTTAAAGATTCACACACTTTCACCTTTGTTTTTGATTATGATATGCACTTACTGAATTTGAGAAACCATCCTTTGTTTAATCAAATAGTTTTAGAAGCTGTTAAAACATCATACCCATGTAAGTTCAGATAATAGAGTCCTTGTTCTTGTTCTTGTTCCTAATGATTTTCACACTTTGGTTCGAACATTGAGAGATCTACAAGAAGAGTGTAGAAAGAAGTGAAGTGGAGGCTACAAAAAGAGGCTTTATAAAGAAAAGGAACCAGCATTTGAAGCAATTGTGATTGAAATGAAGAAGTGAAGTTGATGATGAGTTCTTTTGATTCAGCTGATATTTTATCCATATATTTTGCTCTGCTATATATACGTCGAAGACCATGGCTTGTACACTATTGAGCTGAAGTTGTATTGATATTTACTTTAAGATGTTGTAATTGTCTGTTATTTGATTGCCTTAAACAGATTAGTTTTGATTTTTTGTTTGAGTTTGTTCGTATATAACATGGAAGTCAGTTAAAAAATTTGTTAGTATCCGTATATAAACAAGTGTTTTCTATTTCAAGTATAAGTGGAAATATTAGAAGTCAAAACGTCTTTTTCATCTGATATAGCAATTGGGGACAAGGTGGTAACTTTTCGTTTTCACGTTTATCCGAATACCTAAATAAAAGTTTTCTGCATCAATGCCTAAATATCTTTTCTATTTTGTATTTCCAGCTAAATAGCCCTTTCTTTGAGTAATTGCAGTGTATGAGCATGAAACGAAACTAAACTGAAATCTGAATCTTAACATCCCTAGCTCCGCCTATTGGGCTTTTCCATAGATGGAAATCGTTGACAAAAAAAAAAAAAAAAATCCCTAGCTCCAAACACCACATCCGTGAATGCCTATTGCAAAGTTGAACTTCATCAGCTCATCTAACTGATAACGGATAAAACCGGTTCATCGTTAACCGTTTCCAATCAACAAAAAGCTCATCGTCCCCGATCGAAATACATTTTCCAACCTTATCATCACCATTTTTTCCAATCCGAATCCATGGATCCCTACAAAACCCTACAAATCGTCCGCAACAACCCCTCCTCCTCCGTCGTCCACCTCATCCTCAACAGGCCATCGCAACTCAACGCCTTATCCCTCGACTTCTTCATCGAACTCCCCAAAGCTCTCTCCTCCCTCGACCAGAACCCAGACGTCTCCGTCATCATCCTCTCCGGCGCTGGAAAACACTTCTGCTCCGGCATCGACCTCGCTTCCCTCTCCTCGATCTCGAATCAATCGTCCTCAGGCGACAGGGGACGATCGAGCGAGGGCTTACGCCGCAGGATCAAGTCGATGCAGGCGGCGATAACGGCCGTGGAAGAGTGCCGGAAGCCTGTTATAGCCGCCGTACACGGCGCGTGTATCGGAGGAGGCGTTGATCTCGTAACGGCTTGTGACGTTAGGTATTGTTACGGTTAATTAGAAAGACGATGAACAGTTACACTTGATCGGATATTCATAAAACACCAAATCAACCTCACGTGTGAAGAAGAGGATTCTAGAACAACACTGAGCAATTTTCCTACAAAAGTTTTAAGGAAAATTACAAATTTTCTTGGTTGAAGCAAATGCAACCGTTTTTATAGAGCTCTGTTGCATTTGATGATGATGTATAGGTATTGCTCAGAGGACGCTTTCTTCTCGATCAAGGAGGTTGATCTAGCGATCGTGGCAGATCTTGGGACGTTACAGAGATTGCCGAGGATCGTCGGTTACGCAAAGGCTATGGAGTTGGCGTTGACGGCGAGACGGTTCTCGGGGAATGAAGCGATGGATCTTGGCCTTGTTTCCCAGGTTTTCGGATCTAAGTCGGAGCTTGAGAAAGGCGTTACTATAATCGCAGAAGGTAATTCACATTTTTTTTTGTGATTTAATTTAATTTGATTATGGATTTATTGTTTTTTTTTGTATAGGAATAGCAGCGAAGTCTCCATTAGCTGTGACGGGGACAAAGGCAGTGTTGTTAAGAAGCAGAGAGATGAGTGTAGAGCAAGGTCTTGATTATGTAGCTACTTGGAACTCGGGTATGCTTATATCGGAGGATCTGAACGAAGCTGTCTCTGCTCAGATGATGAAAAGACAACCTCGTTTCTCTAAACTGTGACAAGAGTCTCTTGTCTGGCTGGTAACAAAACAATAAGGTCTTTCTTGGAAGAACTTTTTGAAAAAAACTATTTGTTATATAGTTTTTACAGCAGCTCGAATAAATTCATCCTTTACGTACTGAACAATTGGATTCACATTGAGTGAAGATGATGTTTGAGTAGATTGTGGTCACCACTCTTTACCAGCTTTGGTCTAATAAAGCCAACCTCACGTAAATTGGATGAGAATCAGTCTATGATCTAGTTTAATCAGTACATTTAGTCAACTAGACCCTAAACACATTGACAACACACGACTCAAAAAAATCAAAGATGCTTTATTAAGCTTATTTATGAAGTTCTTGACATGGAGAACAAAGAAATATCCGTTGGATATGTTATGTATATGGTCCAGCTCCTTGTAAGGTGTTATAAGTCACTTTTGTTGAGCAGCTGCTGGTTCGAGTCTGTATGAAACAATTTTTTTTTAGAAGTTGCAGATTAGATGGTAACAGTATAGGTTTGTAAGGTTTAATTGTAGAAATGGCTTGCCTTTGTTATTTTGATTGGATGGAGCGTTGAGTGCTGCAATTAATATTGGGTTAAGTTAGTGAATACATAATTTTTACTAAACAGTTTGTTAGCAGAGGGATGTTTTTGGTAGAGGCTGTAGTAAGTAAAGCTAACTAGCTTCCATATTAACTTGCTATGTGTGTCGGTAAGTTGTGCTTACTTTTTCTTGGCCTGCGTACGATTTTAGTTTTACGAATCTGAATCCGCAACGCCCTTTTTTCCTTTGCTTTAGCTTTAATGTTTGGGAGCATTAGTTTTTTGGGATAACGATTTAAAAATTGGCAGATGTAATGAACATACATTTATTTTGGGAGACATTGGTGTCAGCTAAGACAGTAAGAAAAGAGATGTTCTCATGATGGTGAGCAACACTCTCTGCGGTAATAGAACTGCTGTTAGTGTTCAAAGGGAGCACGTGTGCTGGGTTTGTCACGTGAGTTGTGCCTGTGTACAAGTATTACTTAACCGACGAGTAATAGTTTAAAGGAGCGTTGAGGCGGCTTTACCTTTTTGGGAAGATCTTTTACGGTCTAGTAAGAGTTTCCTAGCTTGCCTTGCAAGCGTTCCCCTGTCATCTGTGTCGATAACACAAAGTTGTTAGTTTGAGTTGTTGTTTATGTATTCTTGGCGACAGAACCGAACCTGTAGCAGGCCTAATGGTAGAGGATGGTGTTGCAGCTGAAACAAAATACATGTCCTGTAACCATGGACGTGGTGGTCCCAAACCGACTGTGTATGCGTATGACATTGTTAGAAGAATAAGATTGATTAAGGATATTAGCTGTTTTTGTGTTTTGGAATGATTTATTTGGATACATACCTCTAACATGTTTGCGATTGTTAGACTGTCCTGAGGAGAAGTTGAGTAAATTTGTAGCCTGTCGTGGTTGTGCCCTTGCTGAAACAGATTCCATTGGTGGAACCTCTGTTTTTCTAGGGTTTTTCACCATTTTTTCAATGAGCTGATGGCATGAATCTATTAGATTTGAGAGTAGATTCTGGTGTTTAGAAAGGCGAAGAGCGTAAGTTGTTTAGTTTTTTTCATCTATAAAAACATGGAGTAGTAATGACTGTTTGTATTACCCGTTTGTTTGTAACTGAAACGTATTGTTTGCCTATAATAATTTTATTTAATGGCACACCCTTGTTGTTACTAAATTTTTTTAATTATAAATATAACACACAGTGATCAAAATGACAAAAATGTTTTACTAAATGTTTTGTTTCATACAAATTATCACAAATGCTTGAAGTTTACAAGATCCGGTTGAACTCTTTCATCACTAAAAGAGCATGTTGTAGAAAGTATAAGACGAGAACGAAGACCAAGAAGCTGCCAAAACACAATCATTGGTCGGAATATTTTTTTATTGCCGGAGCCACCACATCTTCAAGAAGCCCTTGTTGCCACCGGCCCTGAATAAGTGGGAAAAACAGTTCATCTTCAAGGTTCGTCGGTGTGTTTCCATCGGCTTCATAGGTCATACAATTTTGGTAGTCAGGTTTAACTAGTTTGGTTTGTTTGTTTTTTTCTTGGGGTAGAGATTTTGGATTGATTTCAAAATGGGGTTTACATTGAGCATCATTATGTATTTTGGGTTTTTTATTGGATCTATGTGTTGTTAGAAAGGATATATAATTATCTCTATATTAGGATATACTCATATCTTATTTGTGTATATCTATTCCTTATGTGATAAGGATTATGCCTTGTATATATACGATTGATAATGAATACACAATCTCGACGGAGACTTACATTCTAACATGGTATCAGAAGCTTAACCTAGCCACCAAGCTATCTTGATCCTCTCCGCTTTTCTCTTATTCTCTCTCTTTCTCCTCCTCTAATTCTCCAACTAATCTACCTTTCTCTCTATCATGGCTGCTGAAATTCTTTCCAATGACAAGCCGTTTGGCATCTCTCAAATCAAAGCTTATATTCCCATAAAGCTTGATATGAAAAAGCTCAACTACCAAATATGGAGAGAGCTTTTCGAAACTCATTGCACCAGCTTTGGCGTCCTTGGTCACATAGATGGCACGTCTTCCTCTACGCCAGATACTGAAAAAGAATGGAAAGAACATGATGGTTTGGTCAAGATGTGGATCTATGGAACAATATCTGATTCAATTCTTGAAACCATCTTGACAACAGGATGCACTGCTCGAGATTTATGGGTAAAAATCGAGAATCTGTTTAGAGACAACAAAGAAGCTCGGGCTATGCAACTTGAGAATGAACTACGCACCACGGTCATCGGTGACCTCTCCGTCCACGACTACTGTAACAAGCTGAAGACAACGTCTGATCTATTGGCAAATTTGGACTCACCTGTAGCAGAAAAATCATTGGTTATGCATCTACTCAATGGATTGTCCGAAAAGTTTGATAACATCATTAATGTAATCAAACACAAAGTGCCTTTTCCTAGCTTTCTTGAAACTCGATCTATGCTGTCTATGGAAGAAGATCGGTTAACAAAACAAGTAAAGCCTACCACCACTTCTCCGGACAATGCATCAGCTCCTGCCTTGCTCTACACGTCTTCTGCACCTCAAGGACAAAATATCAGTAACAACAGAAATGACAACTCCAATAGCTACACCAACAACGGAGGATCGTTTCGTGGCCACCGTGGTCGCGGACGTGGTGGTCGTGGCAATCGCGGACGTGGACGCTTCAACAACTGGAACACACCGTTCTACAACCAGAATTGGCAATTTGGACAGCAGTGGCCATCATTCTTCCAACAGTCTGCTCCATTCCCGATGACTTATCCAACGGCACAGCAGCAACCAATGTTCCACAACCAGGGCTTCATGCAACAACCTGGATTACTTGGACCACGACCCGGTGCTCGTCCAAACAATGAAGCTCACTCCATTATAGCATCTCCTTCTCATCAATCAATGCTCACAACTATCCCAGCTAACATTGTTCAAGCATTTAATAGCATGAGCTTCGAGGATCCGAACGCTGCAAATTGGTACTTCGACACAGGAGCCACGAACCACATAGCAACGGATTCAGGTACTCTTCGTTCCACTGTTAATATAAGCACATTACCATCTGTCATAGTTGGAAACGGATCTCATGCTCCTGTCACTAAACTTGGTCAGGGAGTTATTCCATCTCTTTCTCGTCCCTTTTATCTTCACAATGTTCTTGTGTGTCCCTCTATTATCAAAAATCTAATCTCTGTTCGAAAATTTGTCACTGATAATTTTTGTTCTCTTGAGTTTGATCCTTTTGGCTTTTCTATTAAGGATCTACGCAATCGGACAACTCTTCTCAGATGCAATAGTCAAGGACCTCTATATCCCATCACGTCATATTCCCAAGCTTCACCACCTCTGGCTTTATCATCTTCTCACAGCAATTCATCTCTTTGGCATCGAAGACTCGGTCACCCCAATGACCAAGTTCTTCAACGTATTATGTCCTCTCTTTCTCTCGGTTTTAATAGGACTGACTTGACAAACTTGTGTCAAGCATGTCAACTTGGCAAACATACCAGACTTCCTTTCTTTGCATCTAATACTATTGTTTCTCATCCTTTTGATATAATTCATTCTGACATTTGGACTTCCCCGGTCCTTAGTGTTAGTGGATTCAAGTATTACCTCATTTTTCTTGATCAATTCTCTCATTTTGTTTGGATATATCCTCTTCATCGAAAAAGCGATACATTCTCAAAGTATCAGCATTTCACTTCTTATGTGCAGACTCAATTCAAATGCACCATCAAATCTCTACAGTGCGATAACGGAGACTTACATTCTAACATGTGTGCTATTGGATAAGAAGAAAGGATATGTGAAGTGCAAATGGAAACCCTCATAGGTGATGATATATGTGTTAGGGTCATCAACTGATCTCTCCACTTGTTTCTTTGCATTGCATATTGAGTTTGTGCACTTGTAATAACTCCTACACATAAATCAGACATAGTAGTAACATTAGGCTTGTGACTATATAACTGTTATATATATAAGAGTTATGAAGCAGATCATGTATATATTATATGTACCTTGGATTGGGGCTATTTTTGATGGATTTCTGACCATACTTTCTCCATTTGTATCCATCATCACTCATTCCATTAGAGTTGTTCTTAACCTTTAATGTGTACCTATCCACCTTTCTCAAAGTACTCCTTCCCAATATTGGGACCCTTAATATTGATAAACAAGACTCTTGAGTTAATTTTATTGAAGGCTGATATTTTAAAAAAAAAGTAAATATTGAAGTTGAAAAAATTCTCTATTTATTTACCCTGACTCGGAGATTTGTCGGGCTGGGTGGGTTACGGGATCATCCATGGCTAGAGTGTTTGCAATATCTTGGAGTCTTGGACCAGAGTCAAACTTTGATGAGACTAACTTGTTAATGATGGAAGTTTCCTTTGGCATGGGTCTAAGATGTTGTTCTTGAGGCAGAAAGAAGAGATGTGGCTCATTAACAAAAAGCTCGTCAAGGGCGTGGCTTCCATACCTTGTCTTCCACTCAGAGAATTCTTCGTCTGCCATATGAGTGTGGGACAAGAAAACACATACGAGCAGCGGAGCAGGTGGAGGGGGATAAAGAGGAAGAAAAGGAGAGATGTTTGTTGTTTAAAGATAAAGGTGTGTTGAATTTATATTCAAACTTTTTTGAAAGGGTCTACTCGATAAGGATCAATAACTTGGTTGAAAAGGAAACAAAGCCAAGCCTAAAAAAATGAAAGTTGTATTTGCTACGTAACTTGATCCAGAATCTCTAATCATAAGAAACACAAATATTAAGTAATGCTGTAAGTCTGTACACCACATTTAGATGAATATGTTTATATGCAATACATTTTAAATGTGGACGTAAATTGTCTGTCATTTAAGTGTTTAGTGTAAGAATGAAGTTGTGTTTTCAGATAACATACAGAATAAGTTGTCTTAATGTTGTGTTTTCACCCGTGTTCAAATCAGTGTTGTGTTAATGTTTAATATAAACAAAAAGATTCGAACTAGAGTAGGTGACAGAATATTATGGTGCAATATGTATATATTTGGTAGTAACATATAGAGTTTATATTTGGTTTATTACAGGAAAACATTAACACTAATTAGTAATTACTAGATAATATTATGATTTATTTATAAAATTTATTTTGAAAAGATGAGGCAATAATGCGTTTTTGTCATTTTTGAACTTGCGACAACCTATAATAACACTACGATTAAATGGGTCATCTTATCACTAGTTTTTTAGTAGTTGTCCACACATTTTATGAATAAACCGTCGTGGCTAAATTCGTAAGCTTGTATCTTAGGTCCCATACATTGATATCTCGAGTTTTTTTTGTTGCTATGTGGCTTTGACTTTGCGATGTAAAAACAAAAAACTTTGTGTGACTATAGGTAGCGGACATAGACAGGTCCGGTTGACTTAGTGGTTTAGGTTTTGTCATATCTGCTATTTGATGAATTGGTTTTGGAGTTTTCCTTCTCCAATCATTCAACAAAGTCAACCATGTATTGTTAACGTATATAAACAGAGCCTACATTGCTTTGTGGCGTAATTTGGGAGCCCATTTATATTATAGAAGCTTAATAAGAGAGGTTTTAAATTCCATAAAAAGGTTCTGAAGCACTTTTCAAAGTTTAAAACCAAATTAAAGTGTGTAACTAAATCACGGTTATATTAGAGAAAGGTTACTCAAAACATTAGAATATAGAGTTTAAAGATAAGTTGTCAAACGACCTTCAAGTAATTAAATTTTTTAGATTTATGTTGACTATAAGCCATTTCCCTTGGTATTTGGAATGTATTAACAAGCTTTATTCTTTTCATTACCCTTTATCTTAGGCTATATCTAGAGAGATAGTATCACAAACTATACAACAACTATGCAACAAAGTTTTCATTAAAACCGCCTAATTAAGTAGTCTTTTAACATGTCATAAAATTGGAACCATGACGAAAAAAGTTAGCATGGCCAGTACGCAAGAATGACACTCACAAATAAAAAAAAAGGTCTGTAAAAAAGTATTCTATGTACAAGTGGAATAAATGAATCAAAAACTTCATTGTTGAACAAATAAAGTGGTCTTTGGTACGAACTTTGTTAACAAAGCAATTGCATCACTAGAAATCCTCACCTTTTTACTCTCCTCTCCAAACACAATCAAACATTTCCTTCCATCGTCTTCTTTATCATTTTCTTCATTCCTAACCTCGATACTGGCAATAGCTTCAGAGATCTCCATGACCATATCAACGATCACTCCCTCCACACCCATGAGATATTGTAAGTAAACCACTTCCACGTCATTGCTGAAATTAAAAAAAAAAGTTTATTTCGCTGTAAGACCACAGAATATGAAACTCAAAAAAATGTTTATTTCGATGTACTTAAGCTGGCCATAGGATATAAGTGAAAGTTTTGAGTCCTTGACTCGAGTGATTGCGTTTGGGGTTCTCAATATGGCCTTAGCCTCAGAAACAATCCCTTGCAAACCACTTTCTTTGCATATCTTGATGGCTTCGTCCAATGAGTTCCTTCTAACATCCGCATAGATTTCACATCCTCCATTTGTTAAAAAGAATACCTAAACATATATATGCATTTCAGCTACATAATTAAACCAAGTAAAATAATTAATGCTTATTTGTGAAATAACCAAAAAAAAAACATAATTAGTTTTTTAGAGAGAGATAGGAAGACAAAAGAGGAGAAATGAATGAGATTTTGGTTAGTTTGTTAATTTTGATTGTTTTAGATTATAAGATGCAAATTCTGAATAATTAAGTCTCAATTTTTTTCAGACAAATATTCCTAAGTTATTTAATATCTTACATTACATATCACACAAGTAATATCATATATGGCATACCACATATATTTGGTGTTGATTCTTTTGGCTGATATATGTTATACTTAGTTGATGTTAACATAGATAATATACTCCATTTTTAGTAGGAAGTAACTGATCGATGGCATGATGGTATAAACCATCGATAGAGAAAACAAAATTAAATAAGCAATCTTACAGGATAGTTCATTTGCAATTTCCTGATTAGTCGAGCCGCATCAGGATGAAAGCTCGAAAAGATTATGGGCCGGTTCTCTGCATGCTCATCCACAACCTATTCAATAACATATTTATCACCGGAAGTTTAAAACAGTTGACATTACTGAAGCAATACAACAAGACCAAATATCAGGGGAGTAAAAGAAAATGGTTTTGACCTTCAAAATGTTTTCAAGATTTTGACGTAACTCTTCTTCTCCATACACAATAGTATCATCGAATTTGAGCTCGATATTGAATCCTTGAGAACGTTTCACTTTTACAAAGGCATCTTTAAGGGTGCACAAAGGATTATCCTTAGCGACTTTCCACTGAAAGATTCTTCCATCTTTTGTCTTTCTGAACATAGGATTCACATTTGAACTATCCTTTTGTGGTCCATAAGAGATAAATTCATGCAAGGCCATTTCTGTTACTCTTTTCTCAATGATGACTCCCTGAAAAAATTTGATGCCAAATTTGCTGATTTACTTTTGCTAATCAGAACAAAAAAATTTACAAGCAACAAAATTATTTGTGTGAAAAGAGGATAAACCCCAACCTGTTCTTGCGCGAAGATGAAGTTATCATGGAAAATTACAGGGCAGCCATCTCTTGTCACCTACAAAAGTGGTTGCATTCCTTATATAGGAATGTCGTCATTGCTTCAAACGCAAGTATATGCAATTTGTTTTTTAAAATAAACTTTCCTTAAAAAAAAACAAAATATTTTTGAAAAAAAACCTATTTGATTGCAAACGGAGTTTCTCCTTCTATTTTATTGTGTTTGGCGTATTTGTTTAGTGTTGATATTTACAATTTACAAAAGCTAAGTATTTTTAACATTTAGACCAATAAAAGCAAAGTATTTTAACCCCAAAACTTGTGGTTTGAATTTACTTGTGACTTGTTGTTATTTTTCTTGAAAAACAAAAGCAAATTATGAAGATATTCTAGGTGAAAACCCAAACCTGGACGTCAAACTCAACGAAGTCAATGGGAAAATCTGCAGCAACATTGAAAGAAAGAATAGAATTTTCTTTGATTGATTTCATTTTCTCGTCCGGAGATTGAAGCATGTTCATGCCAAATCCTCTATGTCCCATTACGACAAATTTAGGGAAAACAAATGCCTCCTGCTTCTTATCATCTTCAACACCTAAAACCATACATAAGGAACTTGAATTAATAAAAGTGAATTTTCAAGAATCCATTTACATAATTACCTGTTGAAAACTTGGCAGAAGATACCGACAATGCCATAGTCTCGAGAGCTATGTTTAATTTGTCTAATTTATTTAAAGTCTCAAAAATTAGAGTTTATAAAAGAAATGTTGATTTGTGAACGGAAGAAAACAGAAGGAATCTCCATAGTGACAAGACCAAAATATTCCATTCGATACAAAAGAAGGGTCTAGATATAGAATGGAATACTCCATTCGCAGAATCTTCAAGATTTTTTCTTGCGTCGGGAGGAACTTTTGCTGATTTATGAGGTGACTTCTGTTCTTTTAGATTATTGATATATTTTGTTGTCTTTTCTGGACGATTCTGCTTGTTGGCAATTTATAGGGCATATGGAGACAGTTTAATTTAGGCAAGTGGATTAGATAGATACATGCTAATTTTAGGTAGCTTCTTCTTCCTTTTAGGTTTAAGGATTGATTATAGATTGAGCAAAGTTTTCTTCTAAATCTAATCTACCCAATCAAGATGGAAACGCCAAAGCGAGAATTTTCTGCATTTGATTCATTATTTTGAATGAATTTGATAAAAAGAAAGTAAATTAAATTAATTTAACCAAATAATAGTATTTGTTAGAGCTGCTGTCAAAAATAGTAAAAATGTACATGAATGTTATAGGATAACTTTTTGAACTTTAGTCAAGCATGTGTACAAGTATAACTCTCAAGTTACTAGATAAACTTGACAAGTTCTAGGAGAAATAATTTACACAAACACTTCTTAGCTCTAACAGACGTATAAGACCATGTTTATCGCTGGAAAAAAATGAGGTTCTTAGTGGAGAGGGGATCCACCAATTTGACAAAACCAGTAACAAAAGTTTTCAAATAGTAGTCGACTTTAAAACAAATTTTATACTGTTTGTGGGGCCAAATAGTTTACTCCGACCAAAAAAATAAAACAAAAATAAAACAAAAAAAATAAGAAACTCCAGAAGAGCTATGGCGTTTAAACATGCTCTAAGGTAAATTTCTCAAATGGGTAAAATATCCAAAAACAAAAACATAAAAATAATTGTCATCATAAGTTACCTATTTAGGAAATAAGAACTTAAACTTACCTATTTTCTCAATTCCAGCTTAAGATCGACTATTTCAAAATCTTACTTTGTAAAAAATCTCCCTCCTCTTTATCTTTACTTCAGTATCGGCCCTTAGTTTTGCAGATATAAAACATTGTCTTTATTTCTATTTATTTATAATGATAGATTACAAGTATTATTATTTATTTGTACTGATAAATTATAAGTATTATTATAACAAAACCCATATATTTATCACATACAATTTTTGATGTTTGTTTTATTCCTTAAATCAGGAAACTGCGTAAAACAAAGTAAATGTCACAGTTTGACCCCACTCACTCATCGTAAAGTAGGCCATACAAATGTCACAGCTTCTCATTTCCTCTTCCCATTCCCTATGGTAAGTAACTCGAAATTCTGGAGCGCGATGTCACGAGCAGTCCTCGATGGCGCAGCTCGGGAAAATGAAGAAGACGATGGTCTAGTGGTCGGGTCAGGAACATGATGAGTCCTCTGAGTGGTTGAGGAACGCCCATTGTTTGGAACAACTCTGCTCGAGCGGTTCTCTGTGGTGAAGTCAGCTGAAGAAGTAGCTCGAACGCTCGAGACAATGGCGGCTTTTCTTGAAGAACTTGCGTGTCTTGTTGAAGAGATTGGTCTTTCAACTCTCTCGTAGTTCAGCTAGTTTTCATACCAAGAAACGAATTTTATTGTTTATACAGTATTTCAAGAGCATTTATGAGAAGATTTTGATAACTTTCTTTAAGATGACTCACTGTTGTTGTTGTGTCCTTTGATGATGATGCTAATACATTCTCTGAGGTTCTTGGTCTAGATCTATCAGTTTGAACCGCACCACTTCCTGAACCGTTTCTTCTAGCATATGCCTCTAAAGCTCCTGAGAATCTATCACGGCTGTCTTGTCCAGCTGTATACATTAACAAAATTTAGTTTCTTCAAACATCAAATAAAGTATGAGAAGAGAATGTCCAGCAGCAAAACACTGTCTTTAACAATGTTATTGGTTCTGTAACTGGAATTGAATCAATAGCTTCTCATATGGCTTACCTGAAGGTTTTTCTGGTCTCTCGGCAGATGGCACTGGGGGATTCAGAGCTGGTCGAAGGCTTGACTGTTAAAACACAGAGACAATCTTGATAATATGCTCTACAGGAATTGAAAATGACGGAGAACTCCAAATATAGATGTTACTTACTCTTGGTTTAGAGCTGGAGCTAGAGGAGCTTGCACCAAACTGTGGATACTTCAGGATTGTCCAATCAAATACATAGTCAAACTGATAACCTGCAAATATTTAAGATTTAAAACATTTTCTTCTGTTTTGTGTTTTATGTGAAAATATTCAAGTATCAGTTTTCCCAACCTTCTCGGATGAATAGATCTCTGAAAAGCCTCTTTAAGTATGGATAATCTGGTTTGTCTTCAAACCGTAATGATCGTACATAGAGAAAGTATGATGTGAACTCAGGTGGAAAGGATTTACAGAGAACCTGCCAACAGAGATATAAATTGTATCTTAATTTTGGTAAGTAAAGGACTCTTCAGGTTTCTCAATACAATTGTAAACGGATTAGAAACTAATTACCTCTACGGGTGTAAGCCTTTTCTTTTCGCTGATCTTGTCATACTTTTGCTTTTTTGTACCCGCACGAAGCCCTTGCCAAGGAAGACTAGCCAGAGAAATCGAGAGTAAGATGAAATATATTCAAATGGAAGTAAATGAAAGCAGATATATACCTTCCACGAAGAAAATACATAAGTACATAGCCAAGGGATTCCAAATCATCCCTTCTACTTTGCTCTGCCGCAAGAGATCTCAGTTTTAGAAGTTGACAAATATGATGGAAGCGTAGAAGAGTAAAAAGAGCAAACAACACTCACCAATACCAAGATGAGTGTTAACACTTGCATATCGAGCTGTTCCAGTAAGATTCTTGTTTTCTCTATGAAAAAAAAAGTATCTCTCAACATTCCTTAAGAGTCTTACACTTAAATCTTTCGACAAGATGAAGCATAATATGTACCTGTAGGGAATGTGTTTATGAGTTTGAAGATCTCTGTACTTTTTTGCAAGCCCGTAGTCAATGATGTACACCTACACAAGAACAAAGAGTACACATCAGACAATGGATACAAACATATATTAAAAGATTGCATACAATAACTACTAACTTGGTTTGCTTTGCGTCCAAGACCCATCAGGAAGTTATCTGGCTTAATATCACGATGAAGAAATCCCCGGACATGCATATACTCGACTCGGTTTAACTAAACAAATCAAAAATACAAATAAGTAAAGTAGTGTAATAACTCCAAAAACAAAATGAAGAGAATTATAATCCATACCATCTGATCAGCGAGCATTAGAACTGTCTTTAGATTGAATCTCCGACTACAATAATTAAACAAATCCTCCAAGCTAGGGCCCAGAAGATCAATCACCATGCAGTTGTATTCACCTTCGACCCCATACCATTTTAAATGAGGAATACCAGCTTCAAGAAAACAAATGTACAGGTGAATAAAAACTGCTTAAGAATGAAGAGACTCAAGTAAAGAAAGAAACTTACTTCCTCCTTGAAGGAGCATATAGAGCTTTGACTCATAATGAAGTTGGGGATGCCTAGCCCGCGCAGGTTCCTGCACAACACACAAATCTCTTAATCTTAACGAACAAGATTGACAAAAAGGAGGATAATAGTGAAACGTTGTGTGACTACTTACAAGCTTCACGGCAACTTCGTCTCCAGTTTGCACATTCTTACCTGGAAAAAAAACACAAATCAATTCACTAAAAAGAAAATTTGACATTACCACAAAGAAATTTAAGAAGAAGAATCTCAATAATACCTAGAAAAAGTTCACCGAATGATCCACTTCCGAGTTTGCGTCCAAGCTTATACTTGCCACCAACCACACGATCCATACTCTCAATCAAAAAGTAGCCTTCTTTGTTCGATCTATCAAGCCCTAATTCTCCTCGAATCAGACCCAATTAGCTGAAAAGATCTCAACAAACTCTAATCCAGAGAAAACCCAGATCTTCAATCGTGTTCCCTTAGATCAATTCAAGTAAGCCCTAACCGATGAATTGAGACCCTAATTGCGAATAATCACAAAATCAATCTAATTGCTTGAGCTACGCTTCTGCTATAAACAACAAAACTAATAATTTACACATTGACTTCCATCGGATTCGATTAGAAAAATCTGACAAAAGCTTTAAGATCAGGTTAAGGAGAAAGGATAACGAAACGGAAGAGAAATTGAAAAAAAAAAAAAGTCTTCGGATTCGTTTATCGACGACTGCTACGCGAAAAAAAAAATGGATTTGAGTATAGAAAAAAATAGGGAAGATAACGAATTGGAGACGAAATCAAACGTTAGAAGAAAAACGAGAGACGGCCTTGAGAGTTTAGAGATTGTGTCTTTCCTTATCCCTAATTTGTTTACTTTTCTTTTCTTTCTCCCAAACTTGCTTTATTCTTCTTCATTTGTGGGTAATTATTTTTTTAATTAGAAACTGCCGTCACCTTTTAAAACCATATACATTATGAGATTTTATTTATATTTTTAATTAACATTAGTAGTTGGATTTGAATGTTCTGTATCACATCTTTAAATGTTCTGTACCATCTTATATTAGCTACTGAAATTTTTAAGTTTTGCTTATCTGATTCTCCCGGCAATAGCATATCACCTGGACACTGTCAAACATATAATGTAATGACATGCATTTTCCACAAAGACAGCTACGATTTCGGTTTAAATATTAAAAGACAGCACTTACAAAAATCTAAACTACATTAAAAAGGTTATATCCTAAAAATATCCTTGAAATAATATATTACACGGAACTCAGCTTTTGACATGTGTATAGATATTGTTCTTTAACTTTATAATCTGTTTTACATAAAAACTGGGTACGGACATGATTTTTTTTTTTGCAAATATTTATTAATTTATGTTTTATTAATTCAAAAATTAATATAATAAATTAATTATAAAAGACAACACTCACATATCAAAAATATTTTAGAAAATATATCTCAAAGATAACAACATAATACATTAGAATTATTTTTTTTTGTAAAAATATATTATTAATATAAATTTATTTTAATAAATTATTAAAACATTAAAAATAAGTAAAATGATATCTTAGAGAAAATGAAAAATCATCAAATTTTTAAATTTTATAATAAAATAATATATTTTCAAGATAAGAACATAATACATAAGAACTATCTTATTTTAAAAAAATATAATATTAATTATAGAAATTATTTTAATTATATAACAAATTGTATATAAAATTATTAAAAGCTGAAAAATTATCTAAATTATCTAAATTCATGAAAAAATTGAAAAAATCTAAAATTATTAAAA
>JABAYD010072440.1:0-11607 GCA_014822095.1 Diplotaxis tenuifolia | reverse complement strand
AATTTATGTCCAGATATTTCAGAACATGTATGATGTTGCAGTAAAAGGTGGAAGGTATCAGATGCGGTCAGCTGCTGTGGGTGCTTCAATTTTGGCATCTCTTCAAAGCTTTAGGCAGGACTTATCTCCTTTGAATTCATCAAGCCATGCATCCACTAAGAGCCCCCAAGCTACTCCTTTGGTCCAAGATGGTGCAGGGGTTAGAGTTGACGGCATGGAAGTGAATTCTTCTGTTAATAATCAAAGTGATAAAGCTGCAGATAGTGAATCAATCGGCCGCCAGAGCCAAGATTCCAAATTGGAGGTAGTTACTCTATGTTTCACTTCGAACCTGGTGTCATCAATAACATTGAGCATTATATTAACAAAGAGGGTATCAGATATTAGATGAGAAAAGCGAGTTGGAGAAAAAATCACAACAAGCTTCAACATCAGGGTCAGGGTCAGGCATTGTTCATCCATCTTCTATATTCAGAGAATATATCCAAACTGGAATTGTCGAAGGCGAAAGCTTGGATGTTTCGTTCGAAAGTTTTCCCTATTATTTGAGGTATATGACAAAGTCTATTATACCCAATGTGTACTGTTCTTTGTTTTATGTATGCCGATCAATGTCTTTCTGTTTTATTTTTGCAGTGAGAATACAAAGGCTATCTTAATAGCCGCTTCACATATACATCTGAAGCAAAAAGAATTTGCCAAGTATGCCTACGACTTTACCACTTTGAGTCCAAGGATATTTCTGTCTGGTCCGGCAGGTTTGTGCTATATTTCATAATTTCATTTCATGTGTGGTTACTGTAGTTCTTCTAGGCAGCAACATCAGTTTTGCTCTTTTGGCTCGAACTGTTTCAGGGTCTGAAATATACCAAGAGATGTTATGTAAAGCACTTGCCAAATACTTTAAGGCGAAATTGCTTGTATTTGACAGGCATACGTTGGGGGTAAGATATAATGTGTTTCTTAAATATAAGCTGTTTGTGACGAGTAAATACTGGTTAGTTTACAAGATGTGAATTCCTTGTTCATCCGTTCTGAAAATTCCTGCAGGCTCTGACTGCTAAGGAAATTGAGTCACTGGATGATGGACTTGCTTCTGAAAAATTATGTACTTTACCTCGTTCGTTTGGAGCTCCAGTGAATAGTACTCTGACGAAAGGCATACCCTTTAAATTGTTTGCAACAAAGGATTTTTTTCAATATTCTTAGATTTCTGGTTGATGATAACTAATTGGAGAAAAAACACTTGCAGGTGACAGGGTGAGATTCTACTGGCAGGGGCCATGTACCTCAAGGTTTGTTTCTTATGATAGTTCTTCTTGATTGCAGCTGATATTGGCTTCTGTATCGTATGAATTTGCATAATTTTTTGGCTCTGTTGAAGATTGTTTCTCCTAATACTTGAAATCCAAAGTTTATTGAAATTACTATATTTACATCCAAGAAGTACGTAGACTTAAGAAATAATCTTTTGAACTTTGTCTCTTGTCTTTTTGTATTCCCTCCATATTTGAATGTTACTTAAATCTTATTCAGGGGACCTTCTCATGGGGCTAAAGGGAAAGTTGTTTTAGTATATGGTGATAATCCTTCATCTATAAAAGTGGGTGTTAGGTTTGATCAGCCCATACCTGATGGAGTTGATCTTGGTGATCTATGTGAAAAGGGATACGGGTTCTTCTGCAATGGTACTTCTTGTTCGCTAGTGCATTGTTTACTGGTTCTCAGCAGCTCATGGCTCACATACTGTTTCTTCTGTTTCGTTTCTACAGCCACTGATCTTCGGTTTGAAATCTCGGCTTCTGAGGATCTAAATATAGTGCTTAATAACACATTGTTCGAGGTAATTGTTCTCTCAGTTGCAAAGTAATTAACATGTTCTTGGTATAATATTCTTCCTTGTGCTTATATCTTCATCTTTTTCCAGGTTGTTCATGCTGAAAGCAGAGTTTGTCCGTTTATTCTATTTCTGAAAGATACTGAGAAGATGGTTGTTGGAAATTCCGATTCGTACTCTGCATTTATAGGCAGCCTTGAGCATCTCCCGGAAAACGTTATTGTGATTGGTTCACAGACACATTCTGATAATCGCAAGGAGAAGGTATTTACTTGCATTGAACTCATTTAGTTAAATATAAATCAGAGAAGAAGTGTGATTTATGCGTTTCACAGGGCATATAAATCAGAGCAACTTTTTTAGTGACCATTTAGCTGCAGCATTTTCCGTTTCTCAGTTGCATGCATTGAGCTCATTTTGTAAATAGAAACTTGTCCTAGGCAAAGAATTGCGATTGCTTCTTTTTATTGGAACTCATTTTTTTGGATCACACATGTGATGGCATTTAAATCAGTGCCAAAATATATCTAGTGACCATTCTAGCTGCTGCATTTTGCGTAGTTCATAGGTTGGAGTAGACTTTGAATACTGTATACTCACTAGATTATTACTTTCTTCGCCCTGATACATTCTCTTAACCACTCAAATATTTAAGAGCGTAAGTGACAAGCACTATGAGATTTGTCTGTAATATGAGCACTTTGCAATGTGACAAATAAAAACTGGCTATTTATATCAATTTGGTTTCTAATCCATTTCATCCATTTTTGCAGTCTCATCCTGGAGGTCTATTTTTCACCAAGTTCGGCAGCTGCCCTTTGCTTAGTTTGTTTCATGAGGAAAATATAACATAGCAAGATTAGTTTGAGGCAAATGTCACATCATGTTTTCCTGGTTCTTCTGCTGTTTTTCTTTATTACCTTAATGTTTTGACTTTGTTTTCCTGTCTTACATTAGTTATCATCTGTTCTGTTTTCTAGCTTGCTCTCAGCTCTGCGTGTTTCTTTGAAATACTTATTTCTGCTGGCTAGTGTGAATCCGCAGAGTATTTCCTTCTCTTATTGGGTGGGACTAATGTAACCTTTGCGTAGTGTTCCCAGGATATTGGACAACTAAGTGAGCCTGGCAAGGAAGTCCCAGAGGCAACGAAACATCTGATGAATCTCTTTGGGAATAAAGTTACTATTGACGAGCCACAGGTTTCTACGTTTTTTCTAAATTCATAAACCTTCTTGTCTACTGACTGTCAAAGAAAGCTTCTTACATGGAGCTTGTTAACCGTAGGATGAGGCTCTTCTTACATCCTGGAACCGACAGTTGGATCGTGATGCTGAGTTTCTGAAAATGAAGGCTAATTTCAATCACTTACGCATGGTATGTCTTTCCTATGACTATGATTTTCGCTGTCTTCTTGGATTTAGTATGTAACTAAATAAAGGTCATGGCTGCATACATTTTCTGGACACTGTCTAAGTTTCACATATCATATTGAAAATTCACAAGAAAGAATTACATTGTTTCATCTTTATTGCTATACCAGGTTATCTGTTTTTTCTTATGGCACAATTCCATTTCCTGTTTTAAAGCAGGGGCTTATACAGAAGTTTTAAGAACGAATATTAAATTGCATCTTCATTCAGGTGATGAGACGATCTGGCCTGAACTGTGATGGAATTGAGAAGCTGTGCGTGAAGGATCTCACACTTCAGAGCGACAGTATGTATTCTTAGTTCGGCGTGATGATCAGAATTGTCAATTGTATGCTAAAAAAATTGACTTCGACTCTCTATTTCAGGTGCTGAAAAGATCATTGGATGGGCTCTTAGTGAACATCTAAGACGTAATAGTGTTGCTGATCAAGATACTAGGGTTAATTTGTCTCTTGATAGGTAACAAGCAGCTTGTCCCCGTCCATTACTGCTCTTGTATGTGTTTCAGTACTGAGTGCGAACTTTGGATCCTTGCAGCATAAAATTTGGAATTGGAGTTCTACAGGCTTCTCCCAAGGTTGGCATAATTTCTTGGAATAAATTGAATTGTCTATTTACTGTGGATATGGCTCCTGTCATATAACAACGGTTCAATTATTTTCTGTTGTTTTCAGGACATTGCGACAGAAAATGAGTTGATGAGTCTTTCAAGTGATGTCATTTCGTCCAGTAGCATTGGTGTTAAGTTTGATGACATTGGGGCACTTGAGGATGTAAAAGACACCATAATGGATTTGGTAATGCTTCCTTTAAGACGACCTGAACTCTTCTGCAAGGGGCTATTAATAAAGGTAGTTCTCTTCTATGTGTTAAATTTCAGAATGATTCCCTTCAGTAGGTCGTGCCTTCAATTGATCACAGATTTATTATGGGCTCACTTTGTACATACACATGATTTTAATGGAGTAGTGATGATATTAGTTACACCAGTTTAAGATTCGGCTTTCCTCAAAAGTCTTCTCTCCTTAAATTCAGGTGTTAGGAAAATATGGAGTAACTATGTTTTGACATGTGTATTGCTGGCTTCCTCATCAGTCCACTCTTGTTCTTCTCTATGCAGCCTTGTAAAGGAATTCTCTTATTTGGACCTCCTGGAACCGGAAAGACCATGCTTGCAAAGGCAGTGGCAAGGGAAGCTGGCGCTACCTTCATCAACATGTCATTGTCAAGCATGCAATCTGAGGTATTAGAATACCTGAAAAGCTGGACTCCACTGATTGATATCGGGACTCTCCTGTTCAACTTGTGTTCTTCTCAAAAACTGCAGTGCTATGGTGACAAGTACGTCAGCGCTGTCTTTTCATTAGCCCGTCAAAACTCTCCTAGCGTTATCTTTGTGGACGAGGTACTTTGGCATGGTCAACTCGTGATTGAATATTGTTTGGAATCAAAGTGGTGACACTCGTACAATATTTTGTTACTGTCGTGTAGGCGGACAGCATGCTAGGACGAAGAGAAAGTTCCGGGGAACATGAGGCCACGCGGAGGATGAGAAACGAGTTCATGATGAACTGGGATGGTCTATTGACAAGGGAGAATGAACGTGTTCTTGTCCTTGCAGCAACAAATCGTCCTTTTGACCTTGACGAGGGTTTCATTAGACGGTTGTCCCGGAGGTAAATTTATAAATGGCTTTCTTGTTGGGCTACAAGGTCTTTTTTGAGGTCAAATTGAAAACGTTTGTGGTATTTGATTTGGTGCAGGTTGATGGTGGGATTGCCAGATGCTGAGAATAGAGTAAAGATACTAAAGGTTATACTTGCAAAAGAAGACCTGTCGGATGATGTTGATCTTGAAAAAGTTGCTCGTATGGCAGATGGGTTTTCCGGAAGCGATCTTAAGGTAAATCCCTTGTAGTAATTGATTTATCCTTTTTTTTCTGATCTGGAAAAGTAGTACTCATATGTTCCTTGTTATGGTCGCAGAATCTATGTGCTACTGCTGCGTACCGGCCAATCAAGGAGATAATGGAGAAGGAGAAAAAAGTGAGTTTTAGTACTGAGCATCTTATTATTTGCGTTAGCTTATTTATATGTCAAATAAAATATGCTTATGATGGGGTATTGTAGGAGCGAGTTGATGCTATGGCTGAAGGTAAAGGTTCTCCAGCTCTGTATGGAAGTTCTGATCTACGAGCTTTAAACATGGAGGATTTCACGTACGCACATATGAAGGTGAGATTTTACTAAATGCTGTTTATTTTTTCATATGAGGATCAAGGCACATACAAGTGTGTAACCATTGTCCTTGGTGTTGAATCAGATGTGCGCGAGCGTCAAGGCAGGGTCGGTGAACATGACAGCGCTTCAAGAATGGAACAAGCTATACGGGGAAGGTGGATCTAAACATAAGACAACAACACCCAGCTACTTCATATAGGATTGAATCTACTTCGGAAACCAGTACTCAAGTTTTCGTCTGGAAAAGAGCTCTCCTTTTTGTATGTGTTTTTTAGGTTCAGAGGAGATAGATAAAACAATGTAGACTTGTATAGTGATATGGTTTTGTTGTTCCTTAATGTAGTGAGATTCATTCAGTAGTCACTAATCCGATCTATACGAAGAAAGAGAGTACCAATCTGGCAATCTTGGAGTAGCATAGTATTATATACCATTTGACAAAAGAAAAACTTAGTAATGTATCAAGGTAGACAGAAGAAACAGGGAATATACCAAATTAAATTAGCAAAACATTGATAAAATATTGGGAGACAACCGCAATCCTCAACAAAATCATTTAAACCATGACTGAGAAATAAAGAAATGGTAAAGAAAGAGCTGAGAACTATGATCAAACCAATGGTTTCGACTCACCAAACGAGGATTGATTAGTAATTCCTCATGTGCAAGGCTAAAATGTACCTTTTAGTCTTTTACTCTATTGATGGTAGATATTAGTTGAGCTAGGATTTGAACCAGTAACTGAATCATGGATGAACCGTAGACTAGTTCTTTCCGCTCACATATTAATCGTGGATAATCGAACTGAACCGGTTAATGTTCTATGACCGGTTAGTCTCCCAAATTGAACCGGTTTATTTATTTCGATTTTCCCACCGAGAAAAGGCAAAATACACACACTCTCAACTTTCTCCCGCATTGATTCTGTAACCGTCGGAGAAATCGGAAAGTCTATTAACCGAAGAATCGGAGCGACTTAGAATCACCGAAAAAGAAGAAGAAGAGTCATCATGGCGTCAGAGCTAGGGAGCGGAGACCTCCCCGGCGACAACACCACCACCACGAACGAGAGATCTCCGTCTTCTTCCAAAGACCAGAAGGTTTCTCATCATACACTCTTCTTCTCCATAAAAGACCCTTCCGTTGCTATTTCGCTAGGTTCATAGTTTGAATCTCGGCGATTTCAGTTGGAAGACGGCGGCACAAATGTCGAGAAGCCAGCGGCTGCAGCTGAAAATCAGACCTTCTCTGACGATATGTCCGACGATGATTACGCGCTGCCTCCGGTCGATTCAACAGCTCCAATCTCCGCAGACGCCAAGATTGAGTCATCCTCGGCGGATACGGCGGCGCAACCACCTGTTCCACAAGGTCTGTCACAGTCACTCTTAAAATCTCTGTAAATCTTCTAGCACTTTCGTCTCAATATGATTCTGATGATTCTTTTTTTTTTTCATTTCTTATTTGTTCTTCTTGGATTGGATCTATTCAACGCAAAGATCTCCGCAGCTGCCGTAATGATGCAGAAGTCTCACGCTTTGTAATGATTCTTTCTACAAATTCGTGACTCCATGATTCGCTGAAACTTTTGATTTTACATACTTGTTTAACCTCGGCTATTGTTGTTGTTCTGTTTCAGGTTAAAAGCAAAATCGAAAACTGTATTCAAGAAGGCATGCGCTTCGAAGAAGCCGCAATGTATCTTGAGATGACTCACCAGATTGGTCGTAGTCTCACCAAACTAGGTACGTCTATACTTCACTATCGCTACATTCGAAGCAAGTTGATTAGTTGTTTGATTCTGTCTGTAACATTTTGATTTTCTTTCTTTCATCTTGGTAGTTTGGGAGCGGCTGCAAGAAAAGCAGCCACATTACTTCCGTAATCACTACTCCATATGTCAAAAGGTTGCTGCAGCTCGTGGCTGTGTCACGTGGTGTAAACTTCTATCACAGTCTGGACAGGTTGCTTTTTTTTAACCTCCAATGATTCTGATCTATTATTCTGTCGTCTATAAAAGGCCTGACCTGAGCTACTTTTGAATTTCAGTATCCAAACTATAGCATTTATACACAAAGCTTCACTATTGGTTCTGGTGGAATCTGTGACTTTATAATGAGAGACCGGACAGCAAGTGAGATGCTGTGCAAGATCTCAAAGCACAACGGTTTTGCTGTTCTTGAGGTCATAGGAAACAAAGGATCTGTGCTGGTTAACGGACGAGCCGTCGTGATGAATTTCGAATGTTCGCTACAGTCTGGTGACGAATTAGTTTTTTGTTTTCAAGAGAGCTGTGGTTTCGTATCCTGATGTCATCTCATCCCATTTCTTTTGTTCTTCATGTGGATACACAGAAGTTTTCCAGCTTAGTTTCTGTCCAGATATTTCGGAACATGTATGACATTGCAGTAAAAAGTGGTGGGCATCAGAAGCCGTCAGCTGTAACTGGTGCTTCAATTTTGGCATCTCTTCAAACCTTTAGGAAGGACTTATCTCCTTTGAATTCATCAAGCCATGCATCCATGCTTAGAGTTGACGGCATGGAAGTGAATTCTTCTGTTAATAATGAAAGTGATAAAGCTGCAGATAGTGAATCATTCAGCAGCCACAGCCAGAGCCAAGATTCCGAAATGGAGGTAATTACTCTATGCTCACTTCGAACCTGGTGTCATCAATAACATTGAGCATTATATTAACAAAGTTGGTATCAGATATTAGATGAGAAGAGCGAGTTGGTTAAAAAATCACAGCAAGCTTCAACATCAGGGGCAGACAATGTTCAGCCATCTTCTATATTCAGAGAATTTATTCAAACTGGTATTGTCGAAGGCAAAAGCTTGGATGTTTCATTTGAAAGTTTTCCCTATTATTTGAGGTATAGGACCGATTAATATTAGTTTTATTCGTGTACCTATGCAACGTGTGCGGTTCTTTGTGTTCTGTATGCTGATCAATGTCTTTCTGTTTTAATTTTTCAGTGAAAATACAAAAGCTACCTTAATAGCTGCTTCACATATACACCTGAAGCAAAAAGAAATTGTCAAGTACGCCTACGACTTTACCTCTTTGAGTCCAAGGATATTGCTGTCTGGTCCGGCAGGTTTGTGGTATCTTCCATGTGTGGTTCCTGTAATTCTTCTAGCCAGCAACATCACTTTGCGTTTTGACTTGGACTGTTTCAGGGTCTGAAATATACCAAGAGATGTTATCTAAAGCACTAGCCAACTACTTTAAGGCGAAATTGCTTATATTTGACAGCCATACTTTGGAGGTAAGAGATGGTGTGTTTCCTTAAATATAAGCTGTGTTTTGTGTCGAGTAAATGTTGGTTAGTTTACAAGATGTTAAATTCTGTTCTGAAACTTCCTGCAGGCTCTGACTGCTAAGGAAATCGAGTCACTGGATGACGGACTTGCTTCTGACAAATCATGTACTTTACCTCGTTTACTTGGAGCTCCAGTGAATGATACTCTGACGAATCGTACGCTGACGAAAGGCATGCCTTTAAATTGTTTGCAAAAAAGGATTTTTTTAATATTCTTGGATTTCTGGTTGATGATAACTCATTGGAGAAAAAATACTGGCAGGTGACAGGGTGAGATTCTACTACTGGCAGGGGCTATCTACGTCAAGGTTTGCTTCTTATGATAGTTCTTCTTGATGCAGCTGATATTGGCTTCTGTATAGTATGAATTTGAATATTTTTTTGGTTCTGTTGAAGAATGTTTCTTCTAATTCTCCGAAGTTTATTGAAATTACTATATTTACATCCAAGAAATATATATGTGTTTTTGTAAGTATGCTTCCTGTCTTTTATATTATTCTAAATTTATTTCTGGATTTGTTTTGGAGCTACACTTAAGAACGAATCTTCTGAACTTTGTCTCTTGTCTTTTTGTATTCCCTCCATATTTTAAATGTTCAACTTTTTACTTAAATCTTATTCAGGGGACCCTCTCTTGCGGATAAAGGGAAAGTTCTTTTAGTATTTGGTGATAATCCTTCATCTAAAAAAGTTGGTGTTAGATTTGATAAGTCCATACCTGATGGAGTTGATCTAGGTGATCTGTGTGAAAAGGGACACGGGTTCTTCTGCAATGGTACTTCTCGTTCGCTTGCAAATTGCTTAATAGTTCTCAGCAGCTCATGGTGACATACTGTTTTTCTGTTTCTTTTCTACAGCCACTGATCTTCGGTTCGAAAGCTCTGCTTCTGAGGATCTAGATATATTGCTTAATAACACATTGTTTGAGGTACTTGGTCACTCTGTAGCGAAGTAATCAGTTTGTTCGTTGTCTTTGATTTTTCCATGTGCTTATATCTTCATCTGTTTCTAGGTTGTTCATGTTGAAAGCAGAGCCTGTCCGTTTATTCTATTTCTGAAAGATATTGGGAAGATTGTTGGAAATTCCGATTCGTACTCTACGTTCAAAAGCAGCCTTGAACATCTCCCAGAAAACGTTATTGTGATTGGTTCACAACACAATCTGATAATCGCAAGGAGGAGGTATTTACTGTCCAACACTTCTGCCCCAGTTTCATGCATTGAGCTCATTTAGTTAAATACAAACTTTATGCGTTTATTCTAGTTCTTGCGTTTTGCATATTTCATAGGTGGAGTAGACTTCGAATATTCTGTATTCACTAAATTACTATTTTCTTCGTCCTGATACATCCTCTTAACCATTCAAATATTTAGAGCGTATGTGAGAAGCACTATGAGATTTGTTTAGGGTAGTCGGTAACATGAGTACTTTGCAATCAGACTAGTAAAATTGGCCATCCATTTTGCATTCTCATCCTGGCGGTCTAGTTTTACCAAGTTCAGCAGCAGTCTTCGTTTGTTTGTTTCATAATTAGGAAAATACAGTCAATTTGTTCTTTTGCTGTTGTTCGTTATTACCTTTATGTTTTGACTATGATTTCCTGCCTCTCGTTAATCGTCATCTGTTTCTTTGAAATAAGCGTCTAGCATATATGATACAGCTATACTTATTTCAGCTGGCTTGTGTGAAGCCGTAGGTTATTTCACTTCTCTTATTGGGTGGGACTAATGTAACCTTTGCTTACTGTTCCCAGGATATTGGACGACTACGTGGGCTTGAGGTTGTCCTTGAGGCACTTCTGACGAATCTCTTTGGGAATAAAGTTACTGTTAACATATCACAGGTTTGTACCTATGTGTGATACTATAGACATAACATAAGCATTCTCGTCTGCTGGCTGTCAAAGAAATCTTTGACTTAATGGAGCTAATTAACCGTATGATGAGAATCTTCTTGCATATATGATCCAGCTATACTTATTTCAGCTGGCTAGTGTGAATCCGTAGAGTATTTCCTTCTCTTATTGGGTGGGACTAGTGTAACCTTTTTGCTTAACGTTCCCAGGATATTGGACAACTACGTGGGCTTGGCAAGGAAGTCCCAGAGGCAACGAAACTTCTGACGCATCTCTTTGGGAACAAAATTACTGTTGACGTGCCACAGGTTTCTATGTTTTACGATATACATAACATAAGCATTCTTGTCTATTGTCAATCAAAGAAATCTTTGACTTGGTGGAGCTAATTAACCGTAGGATGAGGATCTTCTTACATCCTGGAACCTTCAGTTGGATCATGATGCTAAGACTCTGAAAATGAAGGCTAATCTCAATCACTTACGCATGGTATGTATTTCCTATGCTAAGATTCTTGGATTTAGTATGTATTAGAAAAAGGTCATGTCAGCATATTGAATATTCATAAGAACGAGTTACATTACCTGTCTTTCTCTTAAGGCTCAACCATTCCTATTTTAAAGCAGGGGGTTTGACAGAAGTTTTAAGAATGAATCCATAATTGCATCTTCATTCAGGTGATGAGACGATCTGGTCTGGACTGTGATGGAATCGAGACGCTGTGCATGAAAGATCTGACATTTCAGAGCGACAGTATGTATTCCCATATTTCGGCATAATGATCAGAATTGACAATGGTATGCTTTTCTAAAAATCTGATTTTCACTTGCTGCTTCAGGTGCAGAAAAGATCATTGCTTGCGCTCTTAGTGAGCATCTAAGACGTAATAGTGTTACTGATCCAGATACTAGGATTAATT